>QTSX02003732.1:0-173417 GCA_014839935.2 Entomophthora muscae
TGTGACATTGCTGCTTGCCATCTGACTATAGCAATTTGCCCAGTTTTGTATCAAACCAATTTCCACCCAACTTGTCCAGGTATCTGCCCATTCTAATCTCATTCATGTCAGCTGATGCCAACCACTGACCCCAGTTAGGTATCTACCATAATCCCTCTAGATATAAAAGCCTAAATTATCATCCAATAAATTCATTCTTCTCCAAATTATTATGTGAAGCTCCCCAAAAGTTGCCTCCTTATCACTTTATTGGATATAGAAGAAGTGTATTATATATTATCATAACAAGTCACATCATGTCCATGTATATCATGGCAGTCATGTGGCTTGCCCAGATAATATTTTGTTTAGGATTTGAAATGTTTGATCCTCACATAATATGAGCGTCTGATAAGGGAGCCACCAATTATTAATTGATCAGGTTATTTCTTGTGGAATTGTTTTGCCAAAGGAATAAATTTTAGATGTTGTGGCAAAGTGATTACTTTTTAAAATATTTTATTTTGTAGCAATTACTAAACTATTCTTATAAACAACTCTTTTTCCAAATAATTAATTTTGAAAACACTTAAGTCTTTTAAGAGATATTATTTTGTTTTAAACATTATTTTATTTTATTTTATTTTATTTGGAATTTGAATGAATACTTTGATTTATACTTTCAACCACTACTATCCCAAAATCTAGATAGAAGAGATGTGAATAGGCATTAATTTTAATAGGGATTATTATTTCTGATCTGTGTCACTTAAAAAAATTCATTTGGCTAGTATATATTTAGTATAAGCCAGAAATTAGAGTCCTTTCACTTCAATTTGGGATTTATAGTTTATGTATTTAAGCCAACATGACTCTTTTCATATTGGGGATGAGAGATCATTTATAAGCCCAATTATATGCGCCAAATCCAAGTTGACACCATCCATTACTGCACTGTTTCATTGAGATTCACTTAGATTAGACTTTATAAAAGCGCAATTAAAAACTGGGCGCTTAACCCAAACTGTGGCCACTGAAGCTTGACTAAAAACATGAAATTAGAGCTGCAGTGTAAGACTCTGGAAAAAAGTTGGATTTTGCCCTGTGTGATGTATTTGACAACTGTGATAATTTTGACTCCCTGGTGCTCAACTCTCTGGTAGTTGACACTATAGTAAAGTGAGAATTCAGCTTTTTTCTTGATTGACAACTGGAAATTGACACTTTTTTAACTAACAGATCTTGATGTACTGAAAAATTTAATATAAATAATTAAGCTATACAGCTATGGTATACTAAAGTGACCCCAGAGAAATCAAAAATGCATTAAAATGTGTATCTTAACTATTGAGAATAAGGAGAAATAAGCAACTATTTCTAATTTTACTATGTAATTTAATCTCTTCATCATAAAAAAATTTGATTACCATAAAAATTAAAATTCCAATGAGACAAAAATAAACACAAGCACAACAATAGAAGTTATGCAAAATATGAAGAAATATAATATTTATTTGATATAGTTTATATAAGTATAAATGTGAATTTCTTTTGTTTTATTAGAAAATTAATAAAAATTAAGATATTTCATTCACTTTCAACTATAACTATTCATCTCAAACTTACCATGTATACATGAAATGATCAGTGCTATCTAATTAAATTAAAAAAATAGAAAAATTAAAACTAAAAACTAATTGATCAAAACTCAAAAGTAAAAAATTAAAACCATAGAAGCAAGACAGCAAGTTTATTCCTCCCCATTCTTCCCCTTCTTCATTTGGCCCCTTCTAGGAGGGCAGTTGCAATGAGCTCAAGCTGCTGCTTGATCTCTGAGGCCTTGTATTTATGCTTGGCTGCACTTTTATTGGCCTTGGTGAATAGGGTGGAACAGGTTGTGGGCTTGGTGGGGGGACGCGGTTTGCCAAGTCACACAGCTTAGAGATGGTTTTCTCCTTCTTGTGCTGCAGGAGGTAGAAAAACTTATTGGATTTTGGGTGGAGCCCAAAGTTGGCCTTGAGGTGTTTGTGATAAGCCTCTAGCGCTGAGGTGGTCTTGAGCTCACCATTTACTGCCGCCCGGTACACATTCCAGCTGGCCTTGGCACAGGCCTTGCCTCGCCTCTGCGTGACAACCTTCCCAATCCACTGGGGCTCAAAGTACTCAAGGAAAGGCTTGAACTCTGAGTGCTTAACTATCTAAAGATTTTTTGAGAGAACCTTGAGCCCCTGCGCAGTGTGCTCTGGCTTTAAAAAAGCCAAGGCACTGAATTGTGCCAGCACAAATTTGCAGGTGTCTGAAGTATTCCTCTGGCTCAACCTACTTAGCTCAGCATGGCCCTGCACATTCCAAGCAACTGCTTGGCGGTAGTAGAAGCAGCCCCCTTGCACCTCCCTGCTGAACTGCTGCTCAAATGCATTGGACTGAGCAGGATCAAAGTTCATAATGCACATGACAGGCCCAAGAGCTCTCAGCCTTACATTTTCCTCCAAGTCCAGGGAGTCCTGGTCTTTGCCAGAGGCAGGAGGGTTGGCGCAGGTGTAGGGGGGTCTTCTTGGCATTGTTGTTATCAGGAAGGAGGGAAATTTCTTGAAGGATGGTAAAAGCACAGGTGTAAATGGCCTTGGTGGCCCCAGGAAGAAGAAAGAACACAAGTGGAATCACCTGGATGTCAATCTGGGCATGGATCATCCAGAGCTGCTTGAACATCTGGGGGCATGTGACAAAGGTACCATCAACTAGCCAGGTTGAAGCCCTTTTCAACTCCATCAGGTTCTGCTGAGTTGAGTAGCAGATTATGCAGTCTTTGTTGGCAGGCCTGTTGTCATGGAGGAGGAAGTGCTCCCCACTCAGAAGCTGCTTGAGCTCGTGGGTGAGCGTAAGCTCTGAGAGGACGTATGAAGCCTTGGGGGGAGGGGGATTGGTGGCAATACACTTATTGCTTAAGAACTTAAACAACTGCTCTTGAATTGGCACCAACTTGAGATTGTTGGGCTTTAAGTGTTGCAAGGCCTTGATGGCCAGATCTGATGCGCGGAGGTGAGAGGATGTTGGGATCACCTGGACCAGGTACCATTTTAACATCTGGGTTATAAGATGATTGGGGGCTCACAAGGGTGCTCCCCCTTCTCTGCAGTTACTCGCTCTCAGCCCTCAGTGTTTAGCCAGGCCCTGCAAGTCTTATCCTCACATACAAATTCCTTGCTTTTGGTTTGGCACTTTTGATTGTTATAATTAAAAATGTAGTTATCAGCAACGTAGCCAGGGCCGCCCTTCACTGACATGATGGGAAAAAATGGGGGAAGCGCTTGGAGACTTTAAACTCTCTGCTCACATTACAGATATTGTGGATAGCCAGTAGATCCCAAGCCACATGACCAGAAGCTTTGAACTTCTTGAAGTACTCCTCAGGCTCATCTTGGGGATCAGATGAGGGAGGGGGAAGAGCCATCAGGAGGGGGAGGGGAAGGGTTCTTTGAGGCCTGCTTAGATGCCTCCTTTTTCTTACCAGAAGAAGAGTTGGGCTCCTTGGCAGCCTTTAACTTCTTGATATGTCACTCCTTGGTGGGCTTGGAGTCAGCCTCTGAGTGGTAAAAGGAGTGGTCAGTAAGATCACCATCAGATTTATTGGGGGAGGAATTTTTGGGGGAAGGTGAGGGTATGTGGAAGATGAGGGTGGAGGGGGGAGGAGATGAAGTGGGAGGAGATGGGGTTAGAGACTTTGCCTTTGCAGGCTTCTTGGCACGCTTGGGAGTGGAGGCAGTTTCTTTGGAGCCCTTGGAGGCTTGGCGCTTGGGCTGTTGGCTGTTGGCTGTTCTTGTTTGATCTTGTCTAAAGAAAAGTTTGGTTTTGTAAATAAAACAGTGTGAAAGACATGAAACACAGAGGTAAAGCAAAGTAAAAGTTAAATGAAAAGTATGCAAATAAAGTTTTATTTATCAAGAAAAAAACATAACAAAGTAAATAGAAGCAAAATAGAAACTCAGAGTATAGATATAAAGGTTAAAATATAGAAAATAAGTAAATTTATGATGAAGCAGCAAAGAGGTTAGGTTCAGTATAACATCTTAGTGCTAAATCAATGTAAAAGTATAACTAAAAATCAAAAAATATATGAAAATTATATGGAGAGTAGCAGAAAAAGTAGTAGATTATAATTGCAAAAAAATAAAAAAATAATTATGTGGAATTCTTTTTTATTGGGAGTTGAAAAATCAAAACATAGTAAAGTGTCAAGTTAGTGTCAGGAATATTCCTGATATAAACCTAATACTGACTGAGAGGGAAACTTGGGGGAAAATAACTGAAGCCCCAATTTTAGAGGCAAAATTTGATTGGGATTTCCCCCCCTTAATAGGGAAAAATAAAATTAAAATTGAAGGGAAATTGGAACTTGGTGGGTGTCAAACTAATTTATCATCTGGGCAGGCGCCTGCCACCACTGTGCAGACGCCTGCCACGTCTGCCAGCACCCAGCCAGCTGCAAGCCCTCTGCCAGTCCCCCACCCACCCACTTGCTTCCCTGGGCCCCGGCTGGGTGCCTGCCACCCACCCGGGTCCCAGGGCCCACCCTGCACCCAATCAAAAAATTTCCTGGGATACAGCCAATCAAAAAAGTCCCTGGCAACAGGGGAAAATCCAGAAGAAAAGGTTCCCCCTCCAGAAGAGGGCAAGAACAAAATTTCAGATTCTAAAAATAAGCATGCCACCAACCAATCAGGTGCTAATTCACTGGCCACATGGACAAGGCCAAATCCTATCCAAAACAATGTTCTTGGCACCAAAATAACTTCTGACAAAGAGTTGACTCACAATCTTCACCTAGCACCAGGGCAACAGGGAACTATTGGTTTATCTCAAGAATTTCCCAACCAGCCACAGATAACAGGTGAACAGGAGTTTGACCATCTTCCTAAGTTCCAATTGCTAGCCATATCTTCCAAACTTCTGGGATCTCCCATCCCCTGTTTTTCCTCCCAATTGCAAATCTTTGCACAAGGGGGAGGACTATAAATAAAGGATCCCACCTCAGTAATAGCTTGTGCTATTATTGAGATTAATACCCTCAGTATAAGTGAAATTCAACTTACAACTAAAGTTAAAACTATCAATCAGCCCCTACCAACCCTCCAATCCAAGGAAGATGAATCACCTCATCTTCACAGCTGTGCTCACAGCTTGCCTTGGAATTGGAGGCTACCAACAAGGTTCAGAGTTCTTTGGGCCCTCCCCTGATGGACTAGGTCATGATCCTCATTACAACCCTGGTCAACTAACTCATCTCAGACTGAATCCTGGCCTCCCCTGGTGTCTCCACATTCTACCCTCTCTATTGCAATGTACACGTCCATGTATTACATCTTAACCTACTTTGCTGGGAGCTTTGGGAGATACAATGTACATACAAAGGTTTTCCGCTAGCTAATGACTGTGTATCCTATCGTGACCGCCTTGACTGGGTTCCAGTTCACCAACCTGCTGCCCTACATCTTGCAAGTGGTACCTACTGTAACTGGGTATTACAGTTAGGCACTATCAATCAGCTGGGAAAAGCTGAATTCTCACTGTCAAGTATGCCAGAGTTGAGCAGAAACATCAAATTTACTATGTTTTTTATATATAGAACTTGCTTAAATTTAAAACAGGTTTGAAAGTTAACCCAAAAGCAAGGCAGTTTCATATGCTTAAAAATAAAAAAATACAACATAAGTTAAAAAAGTAAATGAGTAGGAAGGTGTTTATTAGTGATAATATTATGCTGTGAGAAGCTGGGAGTGACTTATTTACCATAGTGTTGGTTAAAACATTAAAAAGCTCTCTGTACTAATCCCCAAGTTAAAGTGTCAAGTGGCGCTCATAGTGTGTCACATATTAATTTAGCCTTAATTCTGAGCATTTGATTAGTTAAATCCAAACCCAATTGGGTGGCAAGTGGATAGAGTCAAACAAAGAAGATGTCAAGTTTCAGTTTTTTATAAATTACATATGAGATCTCTTAATAAATTGGGCTTAATTTATGTGGCACCACTTAATCCACAAACCCAGGAATGACATAATGTAAAACAAGTGGGGTATTCAATTAATGTCTAATCCACTAAATCCAGTATAGTGGTGCTTGGGAGCCTAATTGACAACTATGGACACTAATAATAAAAATATAATAGTAAATATCAAATTTTATATAAATGCATATGTATTTTATTAATAAAATTAAAATTTGGCTTAAAAAGTGTCGAACTGGTCACTTTTTGTTTTAGAGTGTCAAACACAGGTTTTTTCATTTCTACTAGTAAATTTACTTATAAATTGCCCCTTAAATTGGTATTTTAGCTAACTGAATTATTAAACGGAGTCAAGTTTGAGTAAATTTAACCTTGGTTTTTGGTTTCAAGCCCCTAAATTACTAGTAAAAATTAGCTCAAAATTAGTTAAGCCAAAAATACTAATAGATTCACATATGTGGCACTCAACTCCCTGGTACTCGACACTTTGTTGAGTACCAGGGAGTCGAACTTACCACAGTTGTCCTTCTTGTGCACCTATGTGATTTATTATGCCAAATCTGTGCATTATGTCATTGAGATTTGGCATGATTCTTAGTGGTATAAATAGAAACATTTCCTAATACTTTCATCATCATCATTGTTATTTAATAAAGCTTCATAAATGAAACTGTGCCCTGTATACTTTGGTTTATTTAGTAGAATATCCTCCATGGATATTTTACTGGCTTTCCACATTGCAGCTTTTTGTAAGATTTAAATAGCAATATATATAGGATCCACATTTTTGAAAATGCTGAGCAAAATCCAAATTTTGTCTGGGGTGGTATGCCACAGACTTACATGAAATTGACATTTGAAACGTAGGTGCAGATCTGAGTGCACTTTAGATCACAGCTTGGATTATACCCAACTCAACTAACTGATCTACTTCTGATCGAAATAACATAATCTTTACATTCATATCTTATTTGATATAGTTTATTGTTGTTTCTCTAAGCACTACTCAACCACTGGACAATCAAGATTGCTCTGTCCTCTTCTTACTTCATAACTTTCTTTAGAGCACAGTTTCCCAAGATCCAAGATGAAGTCAGAGACACCCAAGCTACTTAACTTAGACACAAGCCCAAAGACGCTGGCTGTTTCACTCTGTGATGAAGTGGAGCCTTCTCTTTTCCTTGGAAGGTAACAATCTTTAGAAACACTACATCCTTTATTAAATCAGCTCTTAGTTTTGATGCTGTTACAAAACCTGAGTTATTAAACTCTCTTGGTATCTCACACATATTGACAGTCGGACCTGGAATGGAGATTAAAGATTTCCCCTCTCATGTAATAGTTAACTATACTAAAGCTGATGTACCTTTCAGATAAAAAGAAAGCAAATCCTGGTTTTAGATGAAGATAATCAAAACTTGCTGCAATACTTTGATGAAACCAACAATTTTATTCTTGAAGGGCTTGCAACAAATGGAAAGGTTCTAGTACATTGGTAATTTGATTTGTGTCTTCTTGCTCTTACTTTTAAAAGCATGGCTGGAATCTCAAGGAGTGCTACAGTTGTTTGTGCTTTTTTAATGAAACATAGAAGTCTCTCTTCTCAGGAGGCGCTTTCAACTTTAACAACTGTTAGATCTATTATTGAGTAAGCATTTTAGCTAGAGTTTTTTTTAAATATTGGTAGTCCCAATCCTGGTTTTCGGGAGCAGCTTGAAATTTATGAACAAATAGCCTTTGAAGTTAATGTTAAACACGAGCCTTATCGTCGTTTTTTGATTTCTAAAATGGCTGAAGATTTCCTATGTAAGTTTTTGTTAGGGTTTTTTTTGTCTAAGTTTTTAAAGGTTCATTATTTTTCGCTCTTTATAGCTCTAGGACACTCCAACGACATGATTCTGGGCGTCGATCCTGAGCAGATGATGACTGGAGGCGTCCCTACCCCGTCCTCGTTTCTCAAGATTCGGTGTAAACGTTGTCGGTAATTTTTTTTAAAAAAACCAACTCACAAGCGTATAGCCGTGCTTTAATATATCCCGAAAACATTATAGAACACGAGCCTGGAAAGGGACAAACTGCCTTCCAACACCGCAAGCGCGACTCTAATTTTGCGAAAGGTCACAATGAGGTAATTCCACATACGCACACAAAATTGATATGAGTAGACCTGTTCTTCATACTTCATAGAGCCCATGGCTTGGATTGAGGGTCTCCAAGGCGGGGCATTGGAGGGCAAAATAGATTGCCCCAAGTGTAATACTAAGTTGGGCTCTTACACTTGGAGGGGTAAATGTGACGGGTTCAAATGAAAACTAATCTGTTCTAGGCTCGCAATGTTCTTGTGGAACTTGGGTGACCCCTGCCTTCATGGTACACCGCAGCAAGGTTGATGCTATGGCTGCTAGGTCAGTTTCATACTACCAGTAGCTACAACTTTATGATTTCAATGCTCTGATTTTTACCAGAAGTGCTTTTCTTCTGTAGTAGCATGCTTAATCAATTGAATAAATATTATTCATATTTGAACCAACTTTGTTCCACACCCAATATTACTTTATTAAATTAATAAGATTTTGTATCTAAATTTTCAATTTTTTATTTAAATCAAGGGCTATGGCATAAGTCCAGATTATCAGTATTCAAACAACTAAATGCATCTTGGTATATCGCTCAACCTTTATCACTGGGAAGCCTATTGCTAGAAAGGTACCATTTCATCCCATTACCTTGATAAAATGGTGTTTGATAGAATTCTCAAACCTACTCAAAAGGATCGTATACATATAAACCAGCCTATAGCCCTGTTTAACTGAATAAAGCATCCAAGTAATCTACCAGTTGAGATTCCTTCCATTAGCCATACATTTTTACTAAACTATTGTGTATGTTTATTTAGTAATTAGATATATCAATCCCAAAATCTAAATAAACTTACTCATAGCTCGAAAGCTGGCTAAGATTATATCTAGTTAGAAAATCTTAATGACACAATTAAGGTATAGCTTTGAAGCCTTTAAAATGATTTCCATATTTCCATGGATAATAGGTATAGTAGTTTTAAGAGCTGCTGAGATAAACGAAATCAATTCAGCTTAAAACAAAATAGAAAAAATACGAATCTATTGAAATTCAATATAAATTCCTTGAATTTTACTTTCGTTTTAAGCTGAGTTGATTTCACTTTAGATTAACTTGATTTCTTTAATCTCAGCAGGTTATAAAACTACTATATAGCAAATTTCTTTTATTATACAAAGCCTTTGAACTTCGTGCCTGAAAGCTGAATAGCTTTCAATCAACTTTATAAGTAAATTTGGCTGCTTCAAGTTTTTATTCACTTTGGCTTGTTGTAGCCAGTGGTTTTAATCAAAAAACTATATAGAGCTATACATGCTCAAGGCTTGAATAGATTTTTATCTTTTTGTATCAGAATTAAAACTACCTTATATAGTTTAGTTTTACTTCAATTTAAAATACCACTAAAATTATTTAGTACTATATAAAGAGCTTTAAGCCAATACAATTTTTCTTTAGTTAAATAAAAATGAAATGTAGTGTTTTTTCTTAATCCCAACCTCAATTTTATTACAAACTCTGCAAAAGTGTGTCAATTTTGACAATTGTCCCTAATTTGGTCAAGCTTTATGCTTAAAATTAAACTATTAAAGTAGTCTTTATTTATATTAATTTATCCAGAAACAATTAGATTAAGGCTATCAGCTTGAAATTAAATTATCTCGACTGGGCTTCTATTTTTAAGTTAAATCTTATATACCAAAATAAAGGCATGGATTAAATTAAATTCTTATATATTTTAAAAAATTATACACATAAAGCTGATAAACCAGGCCCTACAATACAGTAGTTTTGTCAAAACAATGGGGTTGACCCCCTGGTAAGGTTCTGACTAAAAAATGTGTGACCCGCAACCCAACTTCCCAGTGACCCAAAGCCAAATGCAGAAGTTGACTCAAATTTCCAAATCTAGCAACATGAATAAATGATGATCCCTGTACAGTGGACAGCTCAATTCAGCTCTTGACTCAGTAAAAGGATCAAGTCACCCCTCTAATCATTCAACCAAGTGATCTTCAAAATCATGTTCCTAATATCCTGATTCATAACAACTATATAACTTTTATATCCCAATAAAGAATGTTATCTAGTTTCCAATTACTTTTCCCCTTGTAACTTTGCTAAAACACCACAGTTATGACAGTTTTATAGCTTGTTAAAATAAACAAAAGCAAATCAGTCTAAAAAAAGTTGAAAGCCAAGGAATTTATATTAAATTTCAATATAATTGGATCTACTTCAATTTTGTTTTTAGACTGAGTTGATTTTGTTTATCTCAATAGGTTAAAAATGTCACAGATAGTGCCATCATGGCTGGAATTACTCACACTCAGAAAAATAAACAGCATCAGCCAGTGGAAAAAAACATAATAAGAACCTGGCTGATTTAAATCAGGCCATTAACAACAATTGGGTTGTAGCAACTTACACCAAAGTTAGGTCAGAATCCTCAATTGTGATCAAAAAGCTGCTAAAAACGTGAAATCAAGTAACTTGGTGTTTTTGGCCCCCAAAAGAATTTATGATGACACACAATTTTTGGTCAATTCTGGAGGCCTGGTGACAAAAATTGACCCCTGCTATCTCACCATCATTGTCAGGATTGAAAATTTACCATCTCTGGAAAACCAGACCTGGGAATGAGATTTGAACCCCAACCCTGAACGCTTGCAGACTGCCAGCCCTGAGGACCAAGGGGCCGCCCACCTGCATTTTTCTGAGATTGAGCCCCCTTAAGCTAAAGCCCAGGGTAAGTCCCAAAGCAATAATACCAATGCAGGCTTGAGAGTGGTGGCTCCCAAGGAGGGACTTCTTGATTTTCCTAATGGAGGCAAGGAAAGTCCCTCTGTAAACTTCATGAACTTGAAGTCCTCACAGGCAATCAACCAAGTTCAGCTACTAGAGAAAAACACAGACTTAAGGCTACTCCCATGACCCAAGCTTAAGAACAGAAGACTTGAGTGACATTCCATGAGTTCTCCACTAATGAGAAGTCCCCCAGTAGTGGTGCCATTTTGCCGCTCCCAAACCTGGGCGTCCTGGCCTCCCAACCAAAGATTTCCTGACCTGTTGAGGATCCATTTATGGTTAATGTGAAGTTTGGCAGTGGGGTGCTATATAATCCCATAGACCCTGCACTGATACTGTATTGCTGTTTTTAAATAAAGGTTATGTCATATTGGCTTCCACAGCTATTGCCTTATTTTATATTTGCCACCTATCATTTCATCACAAGACCATATGGCCCTCCTGCCCTCCTGCCCACAGATTCTTGTCCACCAGGTGTTTCTTTTGGCCCTGTTCATTTCACAGAGTATCCATTAAAGCCTGAGTATAAAGACTATACCCCAGAAAAGGTCCTCAAACTATATCCTTTGGCCCACATAAAATCTGCAGTTAGATACAATTGACAAGGTCCCTGGATCCTATCAGAACCCAAATTGTTTAGAGGCAAGTTCAACTTCTTTCCTGCCTACCAACTTGATATGGAACCTCCTGTGACCCCCAAGCCAATGCTTGCCTTCTCTCCTGACCTTCCAACTGACAGCACAAGCAAGTTGCTTGGGATTGTATATATTACCCTCACTGGGATGATTGACACAATAATCCTAGCTGCTGGCCTGTGGTCCTGAGTGGGAAAGTCTATATCATACCTTATAAAGTTAGCCCCAATCTTCTGGTGGGCCCTGCCCACTAAAATTGCGGCCTGTGTGTTCCCTGAAAACAACAGGCTGGCTGCCCAAGGTTGGATTCCTGAAAATTATTCCCAAACCCAGTATCACTTGAAAATTTACCAGAAATACTGCAGTAGTTAAAAACCATAACTTAAACTAGTTTTACAGTTTACAATTTGACAGAATTTACAGAATATGGAGCTTCTTCTAATGTACATGCACACAGGATATCTTTCAGGCTGTAGCGTCAATTTTGCAGTGTCTGTGGCCTCCATGCTGTTCTTTGACGCTCCTGATCATAAAATTGAGGAAATTTTCAAACCAATTTGCAAGATTCTCTACTTGTAAAATCCAGTGACCATTTCTCAATCTCTGATTTTCTGGTTGTCTGTTTTAGCTTTCTTAGGCTTCATTTTACCAATGCCTTTGCTTGGATATTTTTGCCTTCAAATTTCAACTTACAAATTTTTACTCATTCTTAAATCTTTGATAATTTGTTATTTTATACCTCACTTCATAAACACTTCAGAATTTTGTTGTAACTCCACTATTACAATAAAAATACTGTACCTGAAATAGTATTTTTAATGTTGCTTAATTTTATGTGATACATTAGATTTAAATTCACTTTAAAAGATATGAAATTACAACATTAAATATTGATATATTGATTGATTTATGCAGTTGCATGAATTCAACAATTAGTTTTGCATAGATATTTTTTTATAAATTGAGTCAAAATTTTAAAATTAATTTACTAATATCATATGAAATCATTAATCTTTCAAAAAGTATTTAACTATCAGCCTTATGATAAGCTCTTGTCATAGTGAAGTCTCTGCTAAATTTACAGAATGGGGAATAAAATACCAAATCATCAAAGAATTTAAAATTAATCAAAATTTTTAAGTTGAAATTCACAGTTGAAAATCTCCAAGCTGAGGCAGAGGGAAAATACAGCCAAAAAAAATAGGGCAGAACTTAATAATGGAATGATTGATAAATTGTGACTGGATTTTGTAAATACAGTAGTCTTAAAGTTGTGATGTTAAGCAAAAAAAACTTATATGTAAGCAAAATCAACTCAGATGAAAACAAAATTTTAAAAACAAAATTTATATTGATTAACAATAGATTTGGGTTCAGCTTGATTTTGTTCTGAGATTCATTGATTTTTTTGTATCTGAGTTGATTTTCCTTACAGATGAGTTTTTTTGCTTAGTGCCATAGCTTTTAAAACTACTGTACACAATCAAAAAAATTGGTTCCACAATTTCTTCAATTTCATAATTGGGGGGTCCAAAATCAGCGCAGAGGCCGCAGAAACCACATAATAAAAGCCACAAACCACAAGGTACTGCACAGGCACATAACCAAGAAAGAATTCCATATTCTGGGGATAATTATCTGCAAACTTTAAAACTTGATATTGTCTTAACATTATAGTATTTATTGAACTAGTAAAGTAGTTCTAGGAAATTTGAAGTCAAGATGGGGATTGGGATTTGGCAATGATGTGACAGGCCTCAAATTTTGTCAGCAAGCCTCCAGAAGTGACCAAAAGTCAAATGATGCCATAAAATGTTTTTGGAGCCAAAAAGCACCAAATTATCTGTTTTTGCGTTTTTGGTAGCTTTTTGGGCCCAATTGATGATTCTGATGAAATTTTTGCATGCTTTGCCACAACCCACTTGTTGTCAATGGCCTGATTTAAACCAGTCAGATTTATCAAGGGGGTTTTTGGTACTGATTGTTGCTACTTATTTTTATGAGGGTGGGCAATTCTGGTCATGATAACACTATCTGTGACAAATACCTCATCTTCTCTGCTATTATTACATAATGTCTTGGTATTGAGGGCCATCAGCAACTATTTTCCCAGTTTGGATCAATGCCCAATGATGCTGAAGATGTCTACTACTAAGAGCCACCACAACTAAACTCCTCCAATGTATACACCTGGCTGCCTCTGATGTTGTAAAGATCTACTGCTTCCTTGGCAATATAAACCAAAGTGTATTACATCCTGATGTACTTTTCAAGTAATTTTGGGAGATTTAAAATCAATTTTAAAAAATTTATATGGTTCATGATCATCTATCCTATTTTCACTACCTTGACAGGGTTCCATATGTCAAATTTGCTCTCCCACATGTCCAGAGTTGTACCCTCAGTTCTAGGGTATTACACCCTGGTTTGAAAATATACCAGATGATCAAGGGTTCCCACAATAGCAGGAAATTTCTTGTCTTTCTCAGATTGATACAAGATTGCCTCAGGTGCTTGAGCTCTGGATTCACTAAAATTATTATATTGAATAATGTTAATCTCTACAAAGTGATGCATATTCTCAAAGAATTTCCAATTATAGAGACAGGTGTAGCAATTGGGCTATGTATATGTGTCTCTTATTTCTTCTCACCTATTATCTCTTACTTAATCTAATCAAGGAGGTATTTGGGTGTATTTATCAAATTTTCAATTAAGGCAACCCAACTGGGTCCATAGGCTTGTGTATTTTGATGCAAGTTTAGGTTCATACCCTTTCAGCAAAGATAGTGGTAAAGTTCATTGCCCACTCTAATTTTTATGTTCCTACCTGTCTTGTTAAACATTCAATCAATTAAAAGTTTATCTTATCTTTTTCATAATAATTAGTTTGAAATTTATATAATTATGCACTATTTACATTACTGGAGGTTAAACAACAAGTTTAATCAAACTTAACAAAGTAAATGAAAATTATAAAGTTAAACATTAATAATTCAAATAAAAATTTATATAGATTTGTTAAAGAAGCCAAATAAAAATATAGTTAAATAAGAATCATACAAAAATTCTAATATGCTGCCATTTGGTTATAATAATTATTTTAATGTAAAGATATATGACAAGGATGAATACTTTATTGTGTGCTTGTAGGGTGAAATTTGATAATTTGTGTCTGAAGTTGGGTGTAGATCTTCACTTCCAGGCCATACATAGTCATCACATCCTGGCTGGTTAGTTTCCTTTGACTTGATCAGCGCAAGACCAAGATTCTGTTTTCTAGGAGAATTTTTTTAGGCAGAGCTGTTATGCTTTAAACCATTAAATTTAGTTTTAAAATTCTTATTTTAAGAATCCAGAAGTTGTACAGTAATTTTCAAACCTGTTCAGATAAACAAAAAGTTCTCAGTCTAAAAACAAAATTGAAAATCAAGGAGTTTATATTGAATTACAATAGATTTGGATCCACTTTGATTTTTTTTAGACTGAGTTAGTTTTGTTTTTAGACTGAGATTTTTTGTTTATCTCAACAGGTTTGAAAATTACTATAGTTAGTTGTTTGAATTCACTTTCTTAGTTGTTTGATCCCATTAATCTTAAACTTCAAGAACAAAGTTTGCTTTTGATTTTTCTTAAAGAAACAAATCTTGGCCCATATTTTTTATTGTAGGATCTCTAAAACTTGCATAAACACTGTTGGCTCTAGAAACACTTTATTCAGACTATATAACAGTTGGTTTTATTCCCCATGTCCTCACTTGCTGTTATACAACTCCTGAGATGCTTATGATATTTTAAGTTCACTATAAATAAAGACGGACTTGAAGAGTAAGAATTAAGACAAAATCTTGTAAACTTGTCCTAGCTCTGGTTTTTGCTTCAATTTGATTTACAATATTAAATTTTTACTTTAGATTTCTTACTTTACAAATTAGTATTCATTATTTTAAAGTTGACTCCAATTTTGTTATTTCTTTAAAATTAGCTTTATCAAATTCACCTTTTTCAATTTTTTATGGAAGTCATAAATCAGCAGACTACTGATTTGCTTTTGATTATTTTGATTTTAAAGCCTAATGCTTATATATTTTTAACAAATTACTCTCACAGAAATTTCCCCAATATAGACATACCTTTGGCTATTACTAGAAATTAAGTCATTATACTGATTTTTATTTTTATTTTAGGAGCTTTGAAAACCTTATCCCCACATGCTATAAGTGATAAATTATTATGAATTTTGCTCAAGAAACTATTTCAAACTGTTACCACTTTCTTTTATCTCTTGAGCTTAAATCTGTGGCCTTATGTGCTTTTATTTATAACATTGTACCTTTTTGGGCAAGGCCTTACATGAGCAGCCACCTAATAGATGACTGCCAGGAAAACTTCATCCTGAATAACATTCTCTATTGAGCTGTAACCAGGTATAGTCTTTTTCTGTCTAGATATTGTTGCGCTTTTTTAAGTTTAATTGTCACTACAAGAGCATCACAAGCCTTGGTCTTGACACCTATAAGGACAACAAGACCAAAATAAGCAATAAAGTAAAGTCTCTGCCCTGAAAACAGGAGAGAGAAATCACATAATTTGTTATAGAGTGTGCTAATATTATTTTTCTGGGAAATTTTAACAAAGATCTTCTCCATTGTGAGAGGCACGTCCAACTTGTCTGCTTCATGCAGTACTGAAGTTGCACAAGATTCCCATCACTTGTGGCACAACCACAGAAAAACCAGCGGTAAGCTCCAGTATTATTTAATGAACTATTAAATAGGTACAAAATTATATATTCTACCAGGAAGCAGAATCTTGTTTCCTCTTGGACCACTTTATCTCCAGGATGTTATTATACAGCATCACTTAAACATAATACTAGAAAATTAAGTGAAAGGGACTTCAAAAATCCAGGAGGCAAAATAAATAGAGTAAGCTGGATCTGGGTCATTATTTTTTAGATTAATCTGTTTCCTATTAACTGTGCTACTTAAAACTTTAAAATTTTGTTTTAATTTTCTTATCAATAAATTTAAATAATTACAACAATTTTATCAAAATAAATCTTATTTAATCCTTATAATATAAAAACCTATATTAAATTAATCATTTTCTACTAACAGCTAAATTAAACTGTATTAAAAGCTAGTAACAATCTTATTTCATATACCATTATTTCTTGAAAGCTGATTAGTACAAAATGACATCATTCTAAAAAGAGCAACCTAAAAATACAATAAAAACTGATATGATGCTTTTTGTTGGAAATCAAATTGTTGCCTAAAATCTAAGCTTTTTTAAAATATTTAATTTAAAATATAATAATTTTTGAATCCCTCTTTTTAAAAAGAGGGCAGATAGCTTTTTTGCATATTTAATAAATATTAAATAATTTTGGATTTTTTAAAAAAAATCTAGTAAAAAGTTAAAAAAAACTAAAATTAAAACTGAACTTTTATTGAAATTTCAGTGATCTCATTTAGCATAAGTAATTTATTCTTAAGTTAGATTTTATAGAAAATATATAATAAGAACTTATAAGAGAGTAAAAGTTTTTCTTTTCAAAATTTTAAGTATTTAATATTAATAAAATAGCTTTATACAACTATTTAATAAAATTATAGTTTTATACTGTATGCTAGAGATAATATGTATAAAAAATTCAACCATAAAAAAGAATGTATCAAAATCTTGCTTTATTTAATTAAATTTTATAAAGGTTAAAATTTATTTGAACAAAATGGAGAATGATCTTAGTCATTGTATCTATAAAAATAAGATACAAATTTAACTATACAAGCAAATATTTATATGTGATTAGAAAAACATTTTTGTTTTGATATATTTAAAATATATAAAGTTCATTTTTTAAGAACAGTTAAAGGTTATAATAAACTTAATGTATTTAAAAAAAGGTTTTTGAGTTGGTTACTAAAAGTAAGCTAAATAATAATTTATACTTTAAATTTAGTTTACTGATTAAAATATCATACTTTAAGAGTTAATTAGCATATTTTATTTCAAATAATAATTTTATAAGCTTACATTCAAAGCCACTTCAAGATACTAAATTGGTATTGAAATATAAAGTTGCAGCACAATTCCAAAAGCTGAGATTAAGGGCTTTCTAATGATACTAGTTTGAGCAAGATTGAAGTACTATTCGCGGAAATATCAACAGTTAACCAGAATATAAAAAGGGGTAAATAAACAATGATATCAGACTTCAGGGGTGATATTGATAAATTAAGGAGATCAGTTGGGAGTCAGTTGGGGATTTATGCCTGTAGTGCGAAAGCTCAGCTAACATAGTATTTAAACAGCTCAACTTTACAGAAATTTACTTTACAATCTACACCTTTACTCCTCTCTGATAACTGCACATCTATTTCCAAGCAAGAACTGCCTGAACCAAGCCAAGGAACCCAACCACTATCATTATGGAACCTATCAAGTTTGCACCTCAGATGACACCCTTCTTCTCACTGGGGGCTTCTACTAAGAGAGAAAGAATCTATATGCTTAAACAAGCATTCCTTTTTACTGCTGGCAGTGATCTTAACAGCTTTGTTGAGCATTTCTTATTAAAAACAGAGTTTGGAAAAAGTACCTTCTTACCTGTCATACAAAATTCCAAGACAGATGATTTCCTTAACAACCTAAAGGAATTGATGTCAGAGTCCCCTGCCAAGCACCTTCCTTCCCTAAGAGCATTGGTTACATCAAGCTACAGTCTGAAAGAGCTTTGGGATTGTGGATTTAAAATGACAAAAAATGAGTATTCATATTCTAAAAAAATAAAAAAATGCTAAAAAAGCATCATTAAATTCAAAAAATAAAAAAGGAAAAAATGATTCAGTAAAGAAAGAAAACATAAAAAATATTTTAAAACATATATTAAAAAATTCATTTCCAACTAGCCAATTCACTAAAAAATCCCCTGGATTGATTTATGAAGAATTACAAAAAGAGTTGAGTGAATACTCAACTAAAATAAAATACTCATTATTGAAAACAAAAAAAGAAATTTACAAAGATATGAAAATAAAAAACAATATTTCTATTTCACTTTCCACTTTTTATAAGCTTATTCCTAATAATATAATTAAAAGCAAAAAGCAAACTGATATGTGTAACATTTGCAACTTAAAAAAGTCATTAGAAATGAAGAAAAAGGATTTGAGTATAAAGAAGTTTCCATTGCCTAAATCTATTAAAGAAAATTTGGAATCTATTGACCTACATGAAAAGTTTTATAAGCATCAAAATAAAGAATATATTAGTGATATAAATAATCTTGATAATAATTCATGTGTTATAGTAATAGACTATAAAGAAAACTTTAAAATAGGTGGGGGTCCTATAGAGACAAATAATTGTTTTTATGAGAAAATACCTATTTCTTTATTAGGATTTGCCATTGCTTTTAAAGAAAATGAGAAAATTAAATATGAGTATCATGACTTTTTATCTGAAATTTTATCTCATGACTCTTTGTTTTCAGGTCAGTGTTTGATAAGTCTGCTTAAAAATAATAAATTTAAGAATATTAAAAATATTAAAGTTTGGACTGATAATGGTAATCATTTCAGATCTTATGAATTCTTATATTATCTTTTTAAAGAGGTACCTAAAATTATAAAAGAAACAATTAAGTTTAATAGATTTATTGAGTGTCATGGCAAAAGTATTGTTGATAGTCATTTTGGTGTATTATCTAAAATATTTAAACAAAAGAAAAATGAGATGTATATAAAAAATATAAATGATCTCAAAATGGTTTTTGAGAGAGAGGAAGAAAGAAAGGGTCTATATGAGACACTTGTAAATAATTCAGATGTTTCCCAAAAAATCTTTTTTCACATCTATGATAGAAAATCTAGGCCTAAAAAAAGCTGGCTTGAAGTCAAAGCATTTTATGTTAATCTTTCATATTTAATGAAAAATGGCGAGCTGTATGTTTCACCTTTGACATTTGAGGATGTTAAGGAGTACTCCAAAATAAATTATTGTGCAAAGTTCTGTACAGATGACAGAGAAACAAAGAGAGCTGATACTACTAAAGGATTAGTAGGACATGTTCATGAAGTTGGACGCATAACAAAAACTTATATTTCACATAGGGTAAATAGTCTTTTAAATACAACAACTTTTTTTCTAAAAATAACTAAGAAATTAATTATATGAGCCAAAGATAGGGTAATAGAAATTATAGCTTTGGGGCTGCTATTACTCTCCCATGCAACTCATATATTTAATTCTTGGCTTATTAAAATAGAAAAAAGGGTTTTAGCAAAAAATACAGCTAATAGAAATAAGATTTTTTTCTATTATTTGTATATTTTACACTATTAAACTTTTCTTCAGTAAACTAAGCATTATACTAATGTTCAAAAAACATAAGTTTATGACTTATATGATACCAAAGAAGTTAAAAGGCTTTGAAATGCTTAAGCTGGCGCCTTGGCTTAATCTAACAAATAATGACCCATCTGTGGGGCCAATTTCAGAGCTGTGGCCCACCATTTGGTATCCCTGTCCCTTGATTAAAGCTTGGCAAGCTTCCCTTGTGGTATCAGGTAAGTCAACTTCATTCAATCAAGCATCTCTTGGTACACCGCTGGCGTCAGGATCAGCTGGAACTCTAGGTGCTGGTGTTGTTGCTGTAAAATGTCTTTAAGATATATGGTTTTAGAAACCTGAAAATATCTCTTTAAAATTTTCCTAATAAAATTTATTATTCTTTAAAATTTTAATTATAATCCTCTTGATTCTCCCTGTATGTCCCCTTTACAGGCACAGAATACTTGGACTTTTTGGCTGTTTTTTTTGGTTTTCTTCTAGAGAAGGTCTTGGATGCTTTTTAGACTTCAGATGATTTTATATCTTAGAGTCATTGACCCAAGCCTCAGCATGGGCAAAGGAATGAAGTTTGAATTAATTTTTTTGCATAAATCCTTCTAGATGCTGAGAGGACACATTTTCAGGTTGTCTGTTGCATGGGGAGCTTACTCTTGATTGTCTTGATAGTAATCTTGTTTATCTTTTTGCTTTGAGGATCACCTCCTTCAATTTTTCCTTAACTTTCTGATTCCTCTCTTTGATCTTAGCCATCACTGTATCAAGCTTGTTGATCAATTTTTCAAAGCCTGCCTTATTGTCCATTTAAAACTCCACCCAAGCCTTTTTATACCAATGAAAAATGCCACTGAATACTTTTATTTTTTTCCCTTAAGACTAAATTCCAAATTACCCATTAAATCTTAGTCTCTTGTTGTTTTTTGACTCATCTTCTTGTTTCTTTGATAATATTATTATACTTATTTTTCCTTCATATTGTTTTTATTGTTGCATGTATCTTTAATGTCAACTTATTTTTTGTGTTGATAATATCACAAGCATGTGTGAATGGGCAATTTAAGTTCTCCATACTACCCTTTGGTTGTGGCATATCAATTTACTACTTTATTTTTTAAGATGAAAATACAATTAAATGCATTCAAGAAAGTATACTGTAAATTCAGAACCTGAACATAAAAATGCGTGATTATCAAATCCTTGGTCCAAATTTCAAATCAATTTTATGGGATGGCCTTTTTTAATTAAATTGAATTCTTTGTATTTTTATTTGAATATTTGAAAATGCAGGAACTCATAGACACTTTGCAAATTTCAAGTCAAACTTCATATTTCCAATGGAAAAAATGAATTAACTGGAATCAGATTTGAAGTGTTCAAATTCATCAACCATTTTCATTAAGTTTACTGTTTTTTGAAATTGCGGGATTGTCAAATCCAAGAACCAAATTTCAAATCACTTTTGAATGCCACTAGTAAACTCAGATATTAATTGCAGGAACTGGAATCCAAATTTAATGTACATTAAGCACACTAGGAAAAACCAAACCAAATAAAGAAGCTCTACTCTGGATAAAATCAGATGAAAAATTTAATCTCAACAATCATGTTTAGACATAAAAAGTGATCAAACTTTAAAATCATCCAAAACTGGAAAGTATACAATATTGTTCACTTCAAATCATGGATATAGAAATTCTGTTACTATTCAAGGCTAACTCAAGAGAAAATAACTACTCACAACTAAACCAATAAATCCAAATAAATACATATTTAATCTAAAATATATTTTTTAATTTTATTTTTATGGACCGTCAATCACATTCCCAACCAGCTCCTGCACCAGCCCTCAGGGCAGCCTGTCCACAAGGGCGTCCCAGAGGGTCCAAGAACAGACCCAGAACCCAACTCAAGGGGAGCCATGCCAATATGCAGGCCTCCCAAGGTGTCAGCGCCAGCCAACCACCTTCTGCATCCCAAGCCAGAACTACCAGCTTAAATCCCAGGCAGAAGCCACTTTCAAGGCCTGCTACCAAGTCCCCCATACAAAGGTTGTTGAGAACAATGAGGTTACATATGCCTCAACTGTGTACCCAGTTGTAACACAGTCCCACACTCTGGATCCCAGAGTTGTCACTTCCTGCCCCCGCATTTTTGACACCTCCTATCAGCCATTGGCCACAACTGAGGAGCCATCTGCACCTATTTTGTATTCAACCATTGACGGTGTCACTGTGAGCAAGCGTGATCCCACCTTCTACACAAAGGTCCCTGTCCCCTGTGTTGAGCCTGGTAGCCAGGATGCTGTGGTACCTGCCAAGGGCCAGTGTCAGTTGACGGATAGTGAGTGTGAAGCTCTCCTCAACTGCTTGAACGGGGGAATGGCAGTTTGGGATATTGTATCCCAATTTGGTGTCACAGCCAGATACATTGCCAACATTAATAACAAGTATGGCAATACCGTGAAAATTGCCAAATCCACCAAGGCAAAAGGACAGCCCAAACTCCTTCAGCCTATTCACATTGATGCAATCAAGCAGTGGGTAGCCAAGGATTGCCACCTGGACACACTTGCTGTACAATCAATGCTTGCCACCAAGTTTGGGCTTTCTGTTTCCAAAACCCTTGTCTACAAAACAATGGGGTATTTGGGCTTCTCCTGGAAATTACTGGGAGTTTTGCCGTATAATAGGAACAGTGAAAAGACCATTGAGGATTGACACATTATGCCAAGACATATCTGGCACTAAAGGAGACTGGGAATGCCCAGTTCTTCTATATCAACAAATTGTTGTTTTTCTCCTCACTCAGGTCTAGGCATGGGTGGGTCAAGAAGGGGTCCAAGGACGGCGTAGCCCATTGTGCAGCTGTCTGTTCCCAGACCTATTCCATGGTTGCGCTTCTTGGTCCTTGTGGGTTGAACCAGTATCTGATGATTAAAGGCTCCCATAACAGTGGGACCTTTCTTGATTTTCTCCAAGCCGTCAAGGAGTACCTTTGGATAAATTACATTAGCACAACCAACGTTGTTGTGCTTGATAATGTCAGGCTCCACAAAGTGGATCTGGTTGTATCCAAGTTCCCCCCATCAACAAAAACAGCCACATCTCCACCCACCGGCTTACCAATTGTCCAATGAGACTTCTCTTCCTCCTGCCATATTCCCCATTCCTGAATCCAATTGAGGAGGTGTTTTATTGGATCAAGAACAAGATGAAACAAGGCCTCCCTCAGGATACTGAGGATCTCTTCAACATTCTCAAGATCAGCCAATTTGTGATGCCACCCAATGTGGTGGCAGCTTTCTATGAGCACTCAGAATCCTTCCTCCCTAAAGCCCTGGCCTCCAAGCCAATCAGATAAATGGGCGCTCTGGGTATATTTATTTTTATTTTTATTTAGTTTGTTTTTATTAGGACTCAAAAATTATTATTTATATATAATAATGTGATGTTTGAATGTATTATAGACATTTAAGAATACATAGAAAAGGTAAGTAAAATTGATTATACTAGGTAAGATGGATATATTTTTATTATAATGCACTGAATATTATTATTGGCTTTTGCACTAACAAATAAATAAATTAAAAAAAGATAGAAATAAATTAGTTTATCTAAATAATTTTTAATCCTTGATGGTACTTTGGCTTTTCTAAGCCACAAATTGGACCTTGCAGGACATCATCTGATCCTTGTTATTTCAGTGCCACTATAGCCCCACAACATGGAAACTAATGATTTTCATATATTACTTGCTAATTAGTACTTAGGACGCAGGTCAAGCATATTGAATATGTTTATCAAATCATATTACAAGGGAAAGATAATTTGAGTCCTAAATAATCATTTGTTTAGAATATAAGTGGAGCGGGCTGAATGATGCGGATAAATTCAATTCTTGTTGTTTGTTTATGTAATAAATGAACCTGTACTTGACGTGCTAGTAAATAAACAAATTCATAAATCATATTTTATTATTACACATGTTCACTTTATTAAAACTGTCCCTTTATTATTATCAACCTAATTATATATTACTATTATAATTTTAAAATTAAAGTATTAAAATTAAAATATTAAAAGTAAAATTATAATTAAAAATCTTAAAATTTAAATATTAAAGTTTAAATATTTGAAATTTAACTATTTTTATTAAATTGTGATTTATTCAATATTGAAATATTTGATACTAAAAATTTAAGTATTATAATATGTATTATTAAAATTTTAATATTAACTTTTAGATACTAAAATTTTAATATTGAAATATGTAATATTAAAATTCTTATAGTGAAATTTTAATATTACTTAGTTCAATCTTAAAATTTTAGTATTGAAATATAAAAAGTTAAAAAATAAAATAAAATAAAATTTTCAAGGGGAAAATATTTATTGGGGGGATGTTAATTGCAAAGGTAATGCAATTATTCTGGGGAATTATACCCCAAAATTAAATTTTTGACTAAAGCGTCTAATTGGATCCACATACTCTTCTGTATGTGGTGGACAACCCTGGATGTGATTCTAGAGGGGTGGCGCCCTGTACCCCAGTGGTTGTTGATTGTTTGATAAAAGGAAGGCAGGTGAGTGAATCAACTAGTAGGTTTTTTTCAGGGGGCACATAGTACCCGTATAACGTTGCCAATGCAAATGAGTCATACAGGACGTGCTTGACTGTCCTATATCCCCGCGGTGTCTTCTGGCGGTCAAGGGTTACGCGGCAAATATCCATTTGAATAGGTACATCCTCCAACTTTTTGACGTTGGTTTTTAATATGCAGTGAAGGAGGATTCCCAGGTATACCGCAATGTGGATTCTTTGCAAGGTATACTTTTCCAAGAACATGCATAATTTTTTGAATGTTTGAACTAACCTATTGATATAGGATGTTTGGTTGAACTTGAAGAGGGTTCCAGGGGGAACCTGACTTGAATCAGCCCCTCAGGCCTCAGCAAATAAAATAAATTAAGGTTTAAAATTATTCACAAGGACTGCATCCCCAACTTTATTTGACAGTGCCTTAAATACTTCATTAAAAATTGCAGTTTTCAAATATTCAGTTCCAATTTGAAAGTCAGTTTTTATAAAATTCTTTTCATATTTGTTGATGTTTGTGAAGGGGAATCTTTGAATGCTTTTGTATATGTATTCATCAAAGTTTAATTTGATATCCCCATGAATTTCATTCATTTATTTGAAGATGATACTTGATCCTATTTCATATGCTTCCCTCAACCACGGCGAGCACCCTGCGGGTGGTAAATATTCCCTATTTTTAGCTTCACTACTTGAAAAATTAAACATATTCTGTTGAATTATTTTATTTATTTGTTTTACAGGGGCTACCAGTGACTGGTAACCCCTGTAAAACCAACTCGGCGTATAAGCCGCCACTTCTGCAACCTCAACCCCATTCCTGGTGATGACTAAAATAAATATAAGTAAAACATAAAAAGACTTACTAATTGTTTCCCCTGTGGCCCCCTCAGCCACAGGCACCACTTTGGCAAACTTCATGAGTGTTGGCTGCTCTTCATTAATTTTCCTGGGCTTAATTTTTCTTATTTTTCTTGCAACTTGTGCTTCCTCTTGATTTTCATTTGATAAAGTTTCTATATTTCATGAAGCGCTCCTGCTTCTTGCTTGTGTTTTGTTTTTGTCTGTTTCCATTTGATTATTTTCCTCTTCATTGGTGTTAATTTCCTTTGGAACTTCATTTCCTTCAATTAGTTTGATCTTATTGTTTTCTTTGGCCCCCTGCCAGAACTCCCACAAATTGTAGGCTGTGTTGTTAAACTTCAGACTTGATAAAATTGTTCCCTGTAGATTAAGTAATGCTTCTTTGTTCTTTTCATCTATAATATTTCCCAATTTATCCAGAGCATCTTCTTTTGACTGGATTAGTGGCTGACCCTTGTTACCCAGCTTTCCTGTCACTATTTCCCTGATATTTTTTTCTATTTCAACAACCTTTTGCAGGTGTACTTCTAATTTGTTAATCAAGTTATAGATAGTTGACATTTTTTTGAATTCCATCAAAAAACTGGTTTTTATAGTACTATCTTCTACGCATACATATTTTTCATCATCATTAATAAATTAAAGACAATAAACGTAAGTATTGCATTAAAATATTGCAATTAGACATCAACTCTTGATATTTTGACATTATGTGCATAACTCAATGTTTTTTGTTTAATAAAATCTATTGTAAATGTGGCATTTTTATTATAATTTAAAATAAATTGACTGTGTTTATACTAGAGAGCCATTAACACTTAGTACAAATATTGATACATAGTGCATTTTACAGCCTGTATATTTACCTATTGGTAATAATTTTATAAAAAATTTAGCTGGATTTTGCAAGGTAATAATAATGTAATGTGTTAATAGAATACTGTTTATTGTCATTAATTGGCTGATTTTCTTTGCTGTGGCAATTGTGCATTTTCTGATATTTACACACTAGTATCCAATTGGTTGGTTTCACATCCAATCACACAGGCAATAGGAAATCAAGCTGCCCCCCAACCACATCTGGTCTTGGGGTGGCAGCTCAATTTCCTATTGCCTGTGCAATTGGATGTGAAACCAACCAATTGGATAATAGTGCATAAATATCAGAAAATGCACAATTGCCACAGCAAAGAAAATCAGCCAATTAATGACAATAAACAGTATTCTATTAACACATTACATTATTATTACCTTGCAAAATCCAGCTAAATTTTTTATAAAATTATTACCAATAGGTAAATATACAGGCTGTAAAATGCACTATGTATCAATATTTGTACTAAGTGTTAATGGCTCTCTAGTATAAACACAGTCAATTTATTTTAAATTATAATAAAAATGCCACATTTATAATGGATTTTATTAAAAAATGCATTGAGTTATGCACATAATATCAAAATATCAAGAGTTGACGTCTAATTGTAATATTTTAATGAAATATTTATGTTTATTGTCTTTAATTTATTAATGATGACAAGAAATATGTATGCTCATAATTTTAAGCTATTTGTAAAATGTACAACATTGTATTAATTATGGGAAATGCTGATAATGTAAAAAGAAAATATTATTAATTATGAATTGAAAGAGAGATATCAATTTTAATAAGTTGTCACAAAGAAACAATTTATTTACTAATAAAAGGAAGGGAAGGGGAGGGAATGGGCAGAATGAACATCGCCTTCATCTGCGCCTGTGAAAGGGGCGGCATCAGAGATAGTGGTGAGGGAATGGGTGATGGTTTGGGAGTCAGGGTTGGAAGGCAGGTGGCTTGATGGGGGGTTGGGGAGGCAGGGTTTGTTGACTGGGAAGGGGCAGCAAGAGCTGATTACTTTAATTGCTTGAACTCTTCTTCTGTCACATATACTGGCTTGACAAAACAGATGGACTGGCGTGGGGGAGGCGGGGGTCCTTTCTGGACTTATCACTATCACTTGCATAGAAGATGATGAGATCAAATAAGTCCTGGATGGACGCAGAAGGGAAAAGCTCATAACCCTTATCAATTTGGGTGCATAGTTTGTTGTAGGTGGCAGGCTTTAAGCGCCTGAGGGCAGAACCAAAATTGTAGAGACATACATCTGCAAGATGCATGTTGGCGTAGTTGATGGGGTAGGACCAACAAGTATTCCCCGCAGCCCTGATTTCTTGGGTTGCCCATTTCTTCTGCTCTATCTCTGCACTCAGTACAACTGTGTTCACGGCATTTTGTGTGGCCCACTCCTCCAGCATGGCCTTGAGCTCCATCTGGTAGGCATACCCATCTGCAGTGTTTGATATTGCCAAGTAACAATTGACGCCCAATGGGGAAACTGCTAATAAAACCCCAACAAAACAATACAAGATTGGGCCACGCTTGTACACGTCAGACTGGATACACTTTTCTCCATAGTCTTGAATACTTGCAGATATCTTAGCATACAACAGAAAGATGACGTCATTACAAGCCCTCATTGCCATTCATTTTATAAAATTAATAATAGTTGAATTGTAGGGATCAGTATCCACCAAAATGGGGCCACTGATAACTTGATTGGACAAGATTCTAGCAGCAACCACAACTCCGTGCATCCACAAATTTGCTGTTCTTTTGTTGGTAAAGATGCTGTGGAGTCCCAACTGGAGACGTACCTGGACCAGGGGCATCCACAGGTCACGTTTCATAATGGCCATTATAAGGGGATGGGCTGTGTCACTTTTGGTCAAAGTAAGGGCACCAGTTGGGGTCTTCTTGGTAGGGGAGCCACAGTTGGCGTGGGCTTGCAGGGTTGCAGCCACAGTGGACTTTGCAAACCCCATTATGGCTGCAATTTCCCCAAGGGACATAAGCTTCCCTTGCTTTTCAACCATTTCAGGATGATCTCTGGAGTGATTAATTTTCTTCTTCCTCTTGCAGGCTGATTGGCTGGGGGAGAGATGTGTCTATCTTGGGAACTGGTCAATGCCATCTGATTGGCTGTTTTGGGGTTCTGGGCTCTCGGGGTGACCCCATGGCTCAAATGACTGGTTCCAGATGCCATTGTTGATACAGGATTTGGGTTGGCAGCTGCCTGTGCATGATGGGGAAACAGGGCCATGCTGGAAGTTACAGGAGAAAGAACACACTCCTGGGTAGTGCTTGCAGAGGGGCCTACAGGTTGGGAGTGGCCATAGAGGGAGGCTTCACTGTTAAGAGACCCAGTGTAGCCCGACATGATTTTTTCAAGGCCAGGGAACAGCTTGTTGACTTGGTTGTTATTGAAAGAAAAAATAATAAATTTTTATTAAAAAATACTAAACTCAAAAAGAGACATGTATATTTTAGTCAATTTTATTGTTAAGTATGTTAAGTTGGTGAATAGTAGGATCTAAATTTTAGCTGTCCTAAATTGGAATAGGGTGATTTTTGAGATTGCCTATGATTCCTAAAAGAATTAGCACAAATCCACTCTAGATCCTTTAGCATCCTGTTTGAGACACCCATAAATTATATTTATTTCAAATTCCTTGCAATTATGATTTGAAACTTGGTTCTTGGATTTGACAATCCTGAAATTTCAGATTTGTTAATTTTTACATGATGTCTATGATTTGTTTTAAATACAGGAAATCTCAAATTGTACATTAGAATCCTGCATTTCTGATTCATGTATCCCGCATTTGTTTGTTGTGTTTTGTCTTTTGTTAGTTGAGTTATATGCTCAAGAGATTCAAAATTTGCCAATTTACATAAACCAAAAAAGTCAAATTAAATGGTTGCTTTTATTAAATATTTTAATTTTCACTCAGCTGAGTTGCCTGCAAAAGTGATTCAAAATTTGGACCAAGGATTTGACAATCATGCATTTTTACGTTCAGATTCTGAATTTACAGTAATTAAAAGGGAGCAATCAATTTTAGTGTGCTTTGATATTTATATGACTATTGACAATTGGCTCAAACAAAGCACATCTTAAGTTTATTATGACCAGTTTAAATGACTTAATTAAGACTATTGACTAAAACACACTGTTCCTTGTTTTAGCTAATTATCAATAATAATAATGAAATTAAAGCGTGGTTTGATTGACTACTCCTTTTTACATATATATTATTGAATGTATTTGATATGTCATTGCATAAAGATTAAGTTTATTATATAAATAAAAATATGATCATCTGTATTAAACATATGTCTTTATTGAAATAAATTAAAATTAAAATCAACATGTCTTTAATATATCATAATGTCAAAGTTTTTAAATATTAAAGTAATTTAATTTTATAATTAAATAAATAGGTTTTATGAGATAGGGTTTATTTGGAAAAATATGGAAGTGAAGGGGACAAACTAGTTGGTGGGTGGGCAGGGCTGGGTAAAGGGACAGTACTGACTTGGTGTGAGGGGGTTTGAACTCTGGTTTGTTGGGAAGGTGGGCTGGGGCAGTGGGAAATACCAGGTGTGTGTGGTTGCCTTGGCTGGTGTCAGGGCCCAGAATGCCCTAGACAATCATCTAGACTGCCTGGAGATAAAACAATCAACAGTGTGGAAATCATTAGCAGCTGCCTTCCTAGAAGGAAACCCCCCTTTCTGACTGCAAATGGTCAGGGGTTTGCAGGCTCACATGCTGCAAAACCCTGGAACCAGAATTAAACACAAATTGGGTCCCTTTGCTATCAGGAAATGGTAAATCAGGAAAGAAATTTATCAATCATTTGATTGAGTGCTTAAACGCTTGTGGGTTCTAATAATAGCTGTGGCACCTTGGCATGCTGCAGCCAAATCCATGAGCATGAAGAAACAGCCAATGCCCTTCTCTTCCCAGGTCCCAGTGTGAAATTTCCAAGCCATTTTTCAAGTGTTGTTGAAAATGATGCCACCAGAGGCCTGGTGGCAAAAAGGCTAATATTTCTCAGTAAGTATAAATAGTGAGAAGAAGCCTTCCTCACTGTTGACATCTTAAAATAAACAACTTATGCACAGAAATCTTTAACTTCTTGAAGGAATTATCTATTTTTGCTCAAATTTAAATATTCTGTTTGCATCTATTTGTGAATCTACTACTCAATATAAACTTGCCTATCTGTACCCTCCTAGTTCTTCTCCTATCACTTTGGTTAAGCCACCTCTCACCTTTGACTTGGAGTTCTTCCATCCTAATCACCTGGATCTTCCTACTGGTCACCCTAGAGTGACCATTCTGCCTATCATGAGGGAGATCCCCTCCACTTTCCCCTTTCCCAACACACCTCCTGCCCAAGAAATCAGTAAGTTAGGGTTTGTCTACATTACAGTATTGGGACTGGCTGACCAGGTTGTGGCCCATAATAGAAGTTTATGTCCCTTAGCCACTGCTGTGAATTATATAGTCAGGATCACACCAATTGTGCCCATGACCTTTCAGGCCCAGCCTACCTTCCCTGTGGGAGTCCAGTTAGACTCTGGTATGGGCTGTGACACCTAGACCTGAGTGAGGAGGAAAACAACAATTTTTCAATATAGGAAAACTGGAAATTTCCAGTCTTATTTAGGGCCAGATAGGTCTTGGAATAAATTCACCAATCCTTGATTGACTTCTCACTGTTTCTGTTGTACAGAGAAATCCCTAGTACTTTTCACAAAAATCCAATATTGACAATTGTTCTGTAAACAAGTTTTTCAAAAAAGAAAGCCTGAACTTGGTGGTAAGCATTGATTGGACAGCAAGTGAGTCCAGGTGACAATCCTTGGTAACACACTGTTTTATTGCGTCAATATGCACAGGCTGCAAGAGTTTGGGCTGCCGCTTAGCCTTGGCAGATTTTGCAATTTTCCCGGTATTGCCATACTTGGTGTTGATGTCAGCAATGTATCTGGCTGTGACACCAAAAAGGGACACAATATCCCAAAATGATATTCTCTGTTCAGTTAGTTGAGATGAGCTTCACGCTCACTGTCTGTCAACTGACGCCAGTCCTTGGTGGGTACCATGACATCCAAGCTATCTGGCTTAGCACATGGAATGGGAATCTTTGTGTAGAAGATGGGATCACTCTTGCCTGTGGTGGCGCCGTCAATTGTTGAATACACAACAGGAAAAGATTGCTCCTCAGTTGTGGCCAATGGCTAATAGGAGGTGTCAAAAATGTGGGGGTAGGAAGTGGCAACTCTGGGATCCAGAGTGTAGGACTGTGTTACAACTGGGTACACAGTTGAGGTGTATGTAACCTCATTGTTCTCAACAACCTTTGTATGGGGGACTTGATGGCAGGCCTTGAGAGTGGCTTCTGTCTGGGATTCAAGCTGCTAGTTCTGGCTTGTGAAGCAGGAGGTGGTTTGCTGGCGCTGCTGCATTAGGAGGCCTGTGTATTGGCATTAATCCCCTCAAGTTGTGTTATGGGTTGATTCTTGGACCCTCTGGGACGCCCTTGTGGACAGGCTGCCCCGCAGGCTGTTGTGTGAGCTGGTTGGGAATGGGATAGTCTGTTCATAAAAGTCAAATAATAAAATATATATTATATTAAATATATATTTATTTAGATTTTGGTTTAGTTTTGAGTAGTTCTCTCTCTCTCAATTTAGCCTTGAATAGTAACAGAATTTCTATATCTTTGATTTGAATTATATAATATTGTATCCTTTCTAGGTTTGGGTATTTAAAAGTTTAATCAATTTTCATGTCTAAACATGGTTATTGAGATTGATTTTTTTATTTGATTTTAGTCATGGTGGAGCTTCTTTATTTGGGTTGATGTTTCCTAGTGTGCTTACTTTACAGCATTTTTCAAACCTTTTGAGATAAACAAAAAATATCAGTCTAAAAACAAAATACAACTCAGTCTAAAAGCAAAATTAAGTTGGATCCAAATCTATTGTTTTTTAATATAAATCCTTTAATTTTTTATTTTGTTTTTAAACTGAGTTATATTTGTTTTTGGACTGAGATTTTTTGTTTATCTCAACAGGTTTTAAAACTACTGTACATTAAATTTGTATTCCAAATCCCACAATTATTATTTGGGTTTACTAGTGGCATACAAAAGTGATTTGAAATTTGGTCCTTGGATTTTACAAACCCACAATTTCAAAAAAAATAGTAAACTTAATTAAAATGGTTGATGGATTTGAACACTTCAAATCTGATTCCAGTCAATCCATTTTGTCCACTTGAAATATGCAGCTTGACTTGAAATTTGCAAAGTGTCTATGGGTTCCTGCATTTTTAAATATCCAAATAAAAATACAAAGAATCCAATTTATTAAAAAAAGCTATCCTGAAGATGCAATTTTAAATTTTGACCAAGGATTTGAAAATCCTGCCTTTTTATGTCTAGTGTCAGGGCCCAGAATGCATTTGACAATCAGCTGGCTGTCCTAGAGACAAAACCCCCACAGCTTGGGAACCCCTACCAAGTATCTCCCAGAGCAAGAAACCCCCCTTTTAACTAACAAATGGCCCAGGATTTGAGAGGCACACAAGCCTCAAATTCCTGGCTTTGATTCTATTATCAAATTTGGGCCTCTCAACTATTGGGAAATGATATATTGGGAGCGCAATTGTTTGATAGTGCAATCAGGTGCTTGGTCTCTTGCGGGATCTATAAATAACTGTGGTACCTCAGCATGCTGCAGTTCAAGAAAGGTTCATGTTATACCAACCAATGAGCACTCACCCCCTGGTCTAAGTATGCAAATTCCAGTGAAAATTGTAAGTTCAACTTAATTTGATGCCATCAGTTCCCTGGTGGCACAAAAGGCCACAAAACTACCAGCAAGTATAAATAGTGTGGAGGAGAAGCTCTCCTCACTGTTGACATCTTAATAAAGCAAGTTTATACCCAGAAGTCATTATCTTATTGCAGGAATTGTTCATTTTTGCTCCAATTTAAGTATTCTCTTTGCATCTATTTGGGAATCTACAACACAATACAATCTCGCCTACCCAAATCGTCCTGGCCATACTTCTGCCATCACATTCAATCCACCCAGTGCTCTTGACGTGGAGTATTACCACCCCCATCATCTGGATCTCCTGCCTGATATGAAGAAGATTCCTGCTGCTCCCCCCTGCCCAATGCACCTCCTGCCCAGGAGTTTTAGCAAGTTGGGGTTTGTCTATATCACAGTATTGGGGCTGGCCAACCAGGTCTTACCCCATACTGGGAGTTGGCGCCCCCTAGTTACTGCAATCAACTATCTAGTCTGTATTGCGCCTATTGTGTACTTGGCCTTCCAGGCCTGGCCTGTCTCCCCTGCAGGAGTCCAGCCGGATTGTGATATGGGCCATGACAGTATGTCAACCATATCAAAACTAGTAACCCTGGGCCCCTATTCTGCTTTGATTATAGGGGCATCCTGTATGCTTTTATTTTTGACCTCAGCTTACTACCTAAGACAGTGTATGGCCAAGAAACAAGAAAAGAACAAAAGCCAAGAAGAAATTGTTGCCAAGCCATCTCAGGTCCAGACTGTGACTATCTCCACCTCAAACCAGAATACTCCTGCCTCCACAACCTTTACTGACCTTCCAAAAATGGACTTGGCTGGCTTCAGAAAAGGAATGATCATGATAAACACCCTGTTCTATGCCCACCCCAAGAGCTTCAGAGAAGACACTCAGAAGGTTATGATGGTGGCTGCCTAACTGAAGAATGACACCAGAGAAACCTTCTTGACTGGCCTCAAGGAAGATCCAGACCTCATACTCTCCTAAGACCAATTCCTGGAGTGAATGAAATCTGCAACTACCCCTTCTGGGGCCAAGATCCAAGCCTACATGGGGCTCATCCTTCTGACCCAAGGAAGGGACGGCCTGGATACCTACATACAACAATTCCTACGCCTGGCAGAGGCAGCCAAGATCCCTGAAAATATATCAGGCCTGCATTTCAGAAATGGTCTGAACTCACACCACATCAGCCTAATGAGACACCACTGATGCAATCTCCCCAAAGATGAGCTCTTGGCCATTGCCAGAGGCATGGAATTCAGCCAACTACAAGGATACCACACTAGTCAACCCCAGAACAATCAAACCCCTGGTGCAAGTAGGCCCTGTTTGAACATGACCCCCAAAGAGTACCAACACCACGTCAGAATTGGGCTATGCTTCTATTGCCACCAGAGTGGCCACTTATCCAAGGACTGCACTAGTTGCTTCAATGGAACCCAAGGAGCCACCATTTCAGCAATAAACGACGCTTCCCAGTCTTATCCTATCATTGACACTACTTTATGTTACCATGATCATGAGGTGAACACTGTAAACCTCCTAGACAGCAGGGAAACCCTCAACTACATGGAATGTAGCTTAGCTGAGAAACTGGGTGTACCAATCCAGGAAATCTCCCAACTGGTAACCTTGGGTAACAAGACAACAGACCTGTCCCACAAATGCAAAGAGTCTGTCTCCCTGAAGTTAAAGGGGAAGTTCCTGCCCACCAGATTCCACATCATGGAGAAGCTTCCCAAACCTGTAGTGATAGGTTTTGAATGGTGGGTTGACCACCAATTGAACTTGGACTATAAGAACCATCAGGTGACTTTCACTCATGAGAGCCAAACCTTAGAGGTTACCTGCTTGAACCCCCAGCAGACCCCTGAGTTAAACAACATCATCATGGAATCCTGCAAAGCTGAGATCCCAAAATGTTTGAAGCCTTGGGAGTCCGTCTTTTCAGAAGAAGAAGCCACTGCCTTGCCTAAACACAGTCAGTTTGACCACGCCATTGAGCTCCTCCTCAAAACCCAACCTAAGCACAGACCTTTATAAAGTTTTAACATGAAGTAACAAGCCGCCTTAAGAGAGTACTTGGACAAGATGTTGAAGAAGGGATATATACGTGTCTCCAAATCTCCTTATTCATTGCCCTTACTGTTTGTTAAAAAGAAGGACAGCAACCTACGCCCTTGTGTCAATTACCAGGACCTAAACAGCATCACTGTGAAGAACAGATACCCCATACCCAATGCTGAAGACCTCTCAGATCAGCTTTCAGGAGCCAACATCTTCTCAAAGATTGATTAGAGGGATGCCTTTAACCAGATCTAGATCAGTCTTGGCAAAAAATGGAAGACCGCCTTCAAGACTAGACAAGGTCTCTAAAAATACTTGGTTATGCTGTTTGGGCTGTGAAACACGTCTAGCACCTTTCAAACTATGGTGGATGTGATCTTGGGAGGACTCAAGGATCAGTATTGTGTAGCCTACTTAGATGACATCCTCATCTACAGTTGCACCCCTCAAGAACATGTTGAACACCTTTAAGCTGTTCTACAACGCTTCAAGGAACACAGACTCTTTGTTAAACTCCAGAAATGTGAGTTTGTCCAAGAGGAAGTAGATTTCTTGGGTTACAATGTACTTAAAAGAGGTTTTGCAATGACACCCAAAAAAATAGAGGCCGTGATGTCATGGCCCAAACCTAAGAACTGCAAGGAGGTCAGAAGTTTCCTGGACTTGGCAAACTTCTGCTAGGAATTTGTCCAAAATTATTCTTCAACCTGCTTGCCTTTGACCTGCCTTACCTCTGAGAAACAACCCTTTGTGTGGGATGACGCCGCCAAATCTGTCTTTGTGTTGCTAAAAAACACTTTTGTTTCTGCCCCTGTCTTGGCAATGCCAGTTTACAATAAGCCCTTCATTGTGGAAACAAACGCCTCTGACTTTGCATTGGGGGTATTGCTTCAGGAGGGGCATGATAGTAAGCTGCACCCCATAGCTTACTACTCAAGGAATTGTACTCCACCTGAGTAGAACTACCCCATCTACAATAAAGAGATGCTTGCTATCATCCAGTCCTTTAAACATTGGAGAAGATACTTGTGTGACACTAATTACCCAGTGAGAATCATGACTGATCACAAGAACCTGACATAATTCTTTAAACTGCAACAACTAAACCAGCAACAAGCTAGATGGGCCCTATTCCTAGCAGATTACAACATATCAATCAGCTACAAACCTGGTAAGATCAACATTGTACCTGACTTCCTAAGCCAAAGAGAAGACCTTTTTACTAGCACCAAAGAGATTGAGGAATTCAACACTAAGTCCTTACTGTCTCCAAACATGATTGGTCCAATGCTTCTATTCCTGGGACAAGCCAGCAGAAGAGAAGAATTCCAACTAGCTCAGATTGCAGACCAGCACTGCATCTCCATCATAGAAGACTTAAAGAAAGATATCAATGGTCAATACTACCAAACAGGTTACTCCTTACATGGAAACACCCTGCAGCTACATGGGTGCACCTACGTACCAGAAGGTCCACTGCGCTTAGAGATACTGAAGGAATACCACAACTCCCCCATGTCAGGACACCCTGGGCATACAAAGACTCCCAAAGGGATCCAGAGAATCTACATGTGGCCAAGGATGAAGCCAGAAATTGAAGGATACCTCAGTGGTTGTAAAAGATGTGGACGTACCAAGCCTAAGAAAGTAAAGCCAGAAGGATTACTACAACCTCTTCAGATTGCAGAAGGCCCTTGGAAGTCAGTATCCATGGACTATATTGTGGAGCTACCTAATTCAAAATGACTCAATGACATCCTTGTAATTGTTGACTGTTTCACCAAAATGGCTCACTTTGTTCCAACAACAACCAAAGTAACAGCAAAGAAAACTGTCACCCTATTCTGGAACCAAGTATTCATGAACCACAGACTCCCACAAGAAGTGGTCTCAGACAGTGGCCCACAATTCACCTCCAAGTTTTGGGCCCAAATCCTAAAGGACTTGGGAATAAAAAGATCATTGTCTACTGCATATCATCCCCAGAGTAACAGACAGACCAAGAGAGTAAACCAGGTCCTTGAACAATACTTACAATGCTATGTTAACTCAGAACAGAAAAATTGGGTAACACACCTACCAATGGCTCAGTTTGTGTACAAAAACCAATACCACAGCTCCACTGGTATGTCCCCCTTCAAAGCCAGCTACAGATTCAACCCCACATGGAATGCCCCTCCCACAGAGAAAGCTGACAACCCTGAAGGACGAGACTGGGTTAGTAACATCCACACGTGCCAAGAAGCATGTGCCAAGAACCTGAGAAGAGCAGTACAAGTAAACAAGGATTTTGCTGACAAGAAACAAAGCCCTGGTCCCCTAATAGAAGTAGGAGACCTTGTTTACCTCAGCGCAAAAAACATCAAGTCCACTGCCCCTTGCGCTAGCTTGAGCCCCCAAAGAACAGGTCCATACAAGGTCTTACAACACATTGGTACTGTAGCATACCAACTATAACTGCCCCCAGATAGAAGATTCATGACATATTCTATTGCTCCCTGTTATCAAAAAAGAAAGGAACTTCTCTCCTGCACCAGATAGTGAGAACGGCTCCTCCACCCATCAAAGTAGGAAGCTTGACTGAACACAAGGTCAAAGCCATCCTGGGACACAAACTCTGATACCAGAAACCCCACTTCCTGATCAAATGGAAAGAGTAACCCAATGAAGATAATACTTGGGAACCAGAATCAAACCTGGAGAATGCTGCTACCCTTGTCAGGGATCCAGTCTTGAGCAGCTGGCCTGTTGTTTCCTGGGGTGACCCAGGCCGGGTTTTTTTGGGCAATGCCCACCACAAGAAGGGAGCTAACTTAAAAAGGTAGGAATGGCTTTCCCATCCAGGACCACAGGCCAACAGCCAGGATTATAGTGACAATCACCCCTGTGAGGGTGATGTACACAATTCCAAACAGCTTGCCAGAATAGTTGGTTGGGAGGTTGGGTGAGGAAGCGGGCATAGGTTTTGGGGTCACAGGCAGTTCCATGGGCAGGTCGTAAGCAGGGAGATAGTTGAATTTCCCTCTGAACAACTTGGGTGTTGAAAATATCCATGGTCCTTGTCAGTTGTATCTAACTGCAGATTGTATGCAGGCCAAAGGGTAGAGTTCAAGTATCTTTTTGGGGTGTAGTCCTTGTATTCAGATTTCAGAGGATAGTTGATAAAATGGACGGATCCAAAGGGTACACCAGGAGGACAGAAAACTGTGGGCAGTGGGGCAGGAGATCTTGAACTGAATTTGTAGATAGCAAATATAAAATAAGGCAATAGCTGTGTGAGCCAAAATAACATAACCTTTATTCAAAAATGGCAATAAAGTTGGAGCGTAGAATCTATAGGCATATATAGCATCCTGCCTCTAAACCTAGTATTTTCCATAAGGGCTTCATCAAAATATTGGGTAAAATGTGGGCAGGTGGCCAGGAGGCCTGGGTATAAGAGCAGCAAAATGGCACCTTGGCTGGATGTTCTCTCATTGGTCAGAACATCCAAATTGGTCACTTGATTTCCTTGATTTCTGGCTGTGGTCACAGGGTTGGGCCCAAAGCCCGGGTTTCTTCTTGGCAGTTGAGTTTGATTGGTTACTCAAGAGGACTTCAAGCTCATAAAGTTCACGGGGCCACTTCTCTGCCTCCATTAGGCAATTCAAAAAACTCCTCCTCAGGAACCACCATAGTTGAACCTGCGCTGGTATTCTGGCTTTGGGACTTAGCGTGGGCCTCAGCTTGTGGGAGTTCAACCTCAGCAAAACGTGGGTGGGCAGGCTCTCAGTCCATGGGGCCAGCAGTCCACAGGAATTTGGGTTCAGGGTTCACATCTTGCCCTTGAGCCCAGGTTTTGAGGGGGAACAAATTGACAATCCTGATAATCCTGCTGAAGTAATACAAGTCTCAGAATAAAGAGTCGTGCTCTGCAAGGTTGACTATGGTAGGGGATGATGTCAGGGCCCAGAATTCCCTTGACAATCAGCTGGCCTTCCTAGAGGCAAAAAACCCCACAGCTTGGGAACTCCTACCAAGTATCTCCCAGAGCAAGAAACCCCCTTTTAACTAACAAATGGCCCAGGATTTGAGAAGCACACAAGCCTCAAATTCCTGGCTTTGATTCTATTATCAAATTTGGGCCTCTCAACTATTGGGAAATGATATATTGGGAGCGCAATTGTTTGATAGTGCAATCAGGTGCTTGATCTCTTGCGGGATCTATAAATAACTGTGGTACATCAGCATGCTGCAGTTCAAGAAATGTTCATGTTATACCAACCAATGAGCACTCACCCCCTGGTCTAAGTATGCAAATTCCAGTGAAAATTGTAAGTTCAACTTAATTTGATGCCATCAGTTCCCTGGTGGCACAAAAGGCCACAAAACTACCAGCAAGTATAAATAGTGTGGAGGAGAAGCTCTCCTCACTGTTGACATCTTAATAAAGAAAGTTTATGCCCAGAAGTCATTATCTTATTTCAGGAATTGTTTATTTTTGCTCCAATTTAATTATTCTCTTTGCATCTATTTGTGAATTCACTACACAATACAATCTCTTCTACCCACATCCACCTGACTATACTCCTGTAACCTCTGTCTATCCTCCCTGCGCCCTTGATGTGGAGTATTACCACCCTCACCACCTGAATCTTCCACCTAAAATGAAGGAGATTCCTGCTGCTCCCCCCCTGCCCAATGCACCTCCTGCCCAGGACTTCAGAAAGTTGGGGTTTGTCTATATCACAGTATTGGGGCTGGCCAACCAGGTTGTGCCCCATACTGGGAGTTAGCGCCCCCTAGCTACTGTAGTCAACTACCTGGTTCATATTGCACCTATTGTTTACATGGTCTTCCAGGCCTGGCCTGCCTCCCCTATGGGAGTCCAGCCGGACTCTGGTATGGGCTGTGACATCTAGGTTATGAATTTACAGTACTGTAAATTCATAACCTAAACATAAAAATTCAGGATTGTCAAATCCTTGGTCCAAATTTTGAATCACTTTTGCAGGATGGCCTTTTTTAATTAAATTGATTTTATATATTTGGATTTGGATTTTTAAAAAATGCAGAAACCCATAGAAACTTTGCAAAGTTCAAGTTGAACTGCATATTTCCAATGGACAAAATGAATTAACTGGAATCAGATTTGAAGCGTTCAAATCCATCAACCATTCTCATTAAGTTTACTATATTTTTTGAAATTGCGGGATTGTCAAATCCACAAACCAAATTTTAAGTCACTTTTGAATGCCACTAGTAAACTCATATATTAATTGCAGGAATTGGAATCCAAATTTAATGTACAGTAAGCACACTAGGAAAAACCAAACCAAATAAAGAAGCTCTACTCTGGATAAAATCAGATGAAAAATTTAATCTCAACAATCTTGTTTAGACATAAAAGGTGATTAAACTTTTAAATACCCAAACCTAGAAAGGATACAATATTATGTGTCAAATCACATATATAGAAATTCTGTTACTATTCAAGACTAAATCAAGAGAAAATAACTACTCACAACTAAACCAAAATCCAAACACATATTTAATCTACCATATATTTTTTATGGACAGACAATTGCATTCCTGACCAGCTCTTGCACCAGCCTGCAGGGCAGCCTGTCCATAAGGGTATCCCAGAGGGTTCAAGAACAGACCCATAACACAAATTGAAGGGATTCATGCCAACACACAGGCCTCCCAATGCAACAGCGCCAGCAAACCACCTCCTGCATCACAAGCCAGAACTAGCAGCTTGAATCCCAGACAGAAGCCACTCTCAAGGCCTGCCACCAAGTGCCCCATACAAAGGTTGTTGAAAACAATGAGGTTATATACACCTCAACTGTGTACCCAGTTGTAACACAGTCCTTCACTATGTACCCAGTTGTCACCCGGCCCCGCATTTTTGACACGTCTTACAAGCCATTGGCCACCACTGTTGAGCCATCTGCGCCTGTGATGTATTCCATCATTGACAGTGCCTCCGCAAACAAGCGTGATCCCAACTTCTACATAAAGGCCCCCATCCCCTGTTTTGAGCCTGCTAGCCAGGATGCTGTGGTACCTGCCAAGGGCTGTCATCAGTTGACAGATAGTGAGTGTGAAGCTCTTCTCAACTGCTTGAACAGGGGAATGGCAGATTGGGATATTGCGTCCCAATTTGGTGCCACAGTCAGATATATTGGCAACATCAACACCAAATATGGCAACACCGGGAAAATTGGTAAATACACCAAGGCAAAAAGACAGCCCAAACTCCTTCAGCCCATTTATTTTGAGGCAATCAAGCAGTGGGTTACCAAGGATTGCCACCTGGACACACTTGTTGTCCAATCAATGCTTACCACAGAGTTTGGGCTTTTTGTCTCCAAAACCCTTGTCTACAAAACCATGGTCAAGTTGGGCTTCTCCTGGAAAGTACTGGGAGTTTTGCTGTATAATAGAAACAGCAACAAGACCATCAAGGATTGACACATTTATGCCAAGACCTATGTGGCTCTTAAGCAGACTGGTAATGTACAGTTCTTTTATATTGAAAAGTTGTTGTTTTCCTCCTCAATCAGGTCTAGGAAGGGTGGGTTGAGAAGGGGTCCAAGGATGGTGTAGCACATTGTGCAGCTGTCTGTTCCTAGAACTATTCAATGGTTGTGCTTCTGGGTCCCTACAGGTTGGATCAATATCAGATGATCAAGGGTTCCCATAATAGCAGGACATTCCTTGATTTTCTCCAAACTGTCAAGGAGTACCTTTGGATTAATTACCAGGGCACAACTAACATTGTTGTGTTGGATAATGTCAGGCTCCACAAGGTGGATTTGGTTTCATCAGAGTTCCCACCAATTGATAAAAATAGCCATTTGGCCAGTCACTACCTGGCTGACTGCCCAATGAGACTCCTCTTCCCCCCCATATCCTCCATTTCTTAACCCAATTAAGGAGGTCTTTGGGTGGATCAAGAATAAGGTTAAAGCAGGGCTCCCACAGGACACCAAAGATCTCTTCAATATCCTTGAGGTCAGTTAATTTGCAATGCCACCCAATGTGGTGGCGGCTTTTTACAAGCACTCAGAATTCTTTCTTCCCAAAGCCCTTGCTTCTGAGCCAATCAGATAAATGGGTGCTCTGTATTTTATTTATTTTTATTTTTATTTTTTTTGTTTTTATTAGGAATCAAAAATTATTATTTATATATAATGACATAATGCTGGATTGTATTATAGACATATAAGAATTTGTACAAAAGATAAATAAAATTAATTATGCTAAATATAGAGACACATATTTTTATTAGTATGCACCAAATAGTGTATTGACTGTAAAGCTAAAAAATAAATTAATTAAAAAAGGTAGAAATAGATTAATTTTATTTAAATAATTGTGAACCCTTTTTAGCACTATGGACTTTTTTTAAAAGCCACAGATTTGACCTTGTGAGGCATCACTTGATCCTTATTATTTCAGTGCCACTACAGCCACACAACACAAAAACCAATGATTTTCATGTATATTAAACTAGTTAGTATTTATGACGCAGGTTAAGCATAGCAAATCTATTTATCAAATCATATTACAAGGGAAAAGTAATTCAAGTTCTAAACAATCACTTGTTTAAAACATAAGTGGAGCAGGCAGCTTGATGCAGATAAATAGAGCTCTGGTCATTTAACTATTTAATATATGAACCTGTACTCAACAAGCAACTAAATAAACAAATTTTTAAATCATATTTTATTATTTCATGTGTTTGCTTACTATAACTACTGTATTACAATAATTTTACATATATTACTATTATAATTCAATTTATTAAAAATTAAAAATTAAATGTTAAAATTAAATTTTAAAATAAAATTAAACATAAAAATAAAAGATAAATTGCAAGGGAAGATAATTTATTAAGGGGATGTTAATTGCAAAGGGGAATGTGATTATTTGGGGTATTATACCCCAAAATTAAATTTTCTTCTAATGCATCTAAATGGGACCACATACTCTTCTGTATATGGTGGATAACTCTGGATGCAATTGCAAGAGGGGTGGCGCTCAGCACCCTGGTGGTTGCTGAGCGCTTAATAAAAGGCAATCATGTAAGCAAATTGATTAGTAAGTTCTTTTTGGGAGGCGCATAATACCCAAAAAGTGATGCCGGTGCAAAAGAGTTGCACATGACGTGCTTAACTGTCCTGTACCCCCACGGTGTCTTCTGTTGTTCTAGTGCTAATCTGCATATATCTATTTGAATTGGTATGTCCTCCAACTTTTTAACATTTGTTTTTAATATGCAGTGTAATAGGATTCCTAGGTATGTTGCAACGTGAATCCTTTGAGAGGTATATTTTTCTGAAAACATGCATTAATTTTTTTATACTGTAGATTTAGAACCTAAAGATAAAAATGTGAGATTGTCAAATTCTTTTGCGTAAACTCACCAACTTACTGGAATATTTTTCATCCTTTTATATAAAAAAGTAAGTTGTTCTGGGATGAAAATTAATCCATTAAGTTAGTGAGTTCATGCAAAAGAATTTGACAATCCTGCATTTTTACCTTTAGGTTAAGAATTTACAGTAATTTTATTTAAGTGTGTGCTCCTTTTTGAGACAGTCTCTCAGACATAAATGTCCAAATTTAGAAGCACATACATTGAAAACAATGCTTTAGTTCCCTGGATAGATTTTGGTGGATTCACTCCTGAAATCCACTATTTCCAATTTGAGTCCCAAAAATATTCAATATTTTCAAAAAATGAGTTGTTTTGTGTTTGAACTTATCCCTTTTGTGACGGAACCTCATGTGTTCTTTGTTTGTATAATTTTTTCTACACAAGTGTTATCAATTTTTATGTAGAATACTTCAGGATGTGACTGTATTGTGTTTGTTTTGAATATGAGTTCTGTGTGTTTGCCGTCTCATTTTTGGGATTGTGGATTTGATTACAATTTTGCTGTGTGACTGACTATTCTTGTGATCTGGACCTAGATAAATGGAGCTTTTGTTGGGTAAATTGACCTTCATTTGTAACCAGCTGGAATTTGTTGTAACAGAACCATTTTTGTTTATCTCAACAGGTTATAAACTTACTGTACAACAACCCCGCTGTGTACCAGGCTCTAATGAAACCACCTCCATCCCCCAAACCCACGGGCACACCCATGCCTGACCCAAGATCCACTGGTCAGAGTAGTTAGTTCCGGTGGGCGCTAAGTATAGCATTCACAGGGCTGATTGACTCTACCTTGCCAACACTGGGCCTTGGTCTATTGCCAGGAAGGCAATATTATATTTGGTCAAGTTGGGTCCCATCATCTGGTGGCCATACCTATCACTGCCCCAGCTTACCCTAATGGGCCTGCACAGGAAACTTGGTTTCCTGAAAGTAGCCTACTTGAGATAAAGCTCTTGATGGCTGTATGGTGCTTCTTTGGTGGGTGAGTGTTGCTTGCCCTCGTATATACGCTAGCTAGCATCAGAAAACTTTTCCATTACACTGTATCGGATGATAGAATATATCATCTGGTATACTTGGCTGTAAGCTTCGTTAGATCAAGCTAGGTTTCGTTCCGCTTGAATCTGCTGGGTTTATAATTCTCGTTTCTGATTATCCTGCATCTGGATATCTTGATTTGGACTCTAGGTGAGCCCATCATAGATCTAGGAACAAAATATTTTATGTTCTCAAAGAAGAGGTCCATCATACTTTAGTTGTACATGGAATATTGATTAATGTTCAACTGATAGGCAGAGTGCTAACATATTCCTGATTTAACTTACAAAGGGATAGTTTCCCTAGAATTATACAATAGCATGTAATTTTACTTGGAAATGCCGCAGGCTGTGGAAATCAAAGGAGCTTTGATGGAACAACCATAACTATATATCACTCAATGCAGTAGTCTATTTTAATTTTAATAAAAGCCAACCTGGGAGCTTTTGAAATTTCTATGGCATAGGCATTGTCTCTTCTTCGTATTCAATCTCAACATAGCTACCGCGCTTCTTTTTAGATTTCTTTGCCTCGGGTTTCGGTTCTGGAGCTTTGCGCTTGGCTGGACGAGCACCGCTGTCACTTGAATCTTGATCTGAGTCTTCTTCCTGATCACTGCCGCTGGAATACTCATCATCACTTGAGCCCAGGTTGCTCTGAGTCTATACAAGTTAAATAGTGTAAGTTCGGAAGCAATACCATCTTCCCGCTGGTAAACATGTCTTCCAAGTCTTCATCGTCACTTTCTGCCTCAACGTACTCTCTCTAAACCAGATTAATAAGGCATTAGTCATAAAAGCTACCTCTTCTTCAAATTCATTCTCTTCGTCTTCTTCGTCCTCGGACAGTTCATCTTCCAATTCGAGCTTATCGCCCTCCAAAATCGCCTTCCAAACATCTTCATTGACATTCAGGGGCTCATCACCATATGCTTTGCTCTTAAGACGGTTCAGCAGCTCCTTTTCAATAGATTTTTCGAGCTTGGCTGCTGCTTCGGCCTTGAGTTCTCTTGAAGCCTCTCTTCGTTCAATCTTTTTATTGATAGATACCAGCTTAGGGCTTGGTTCCGTTAGACAAAGTTAAAGTATCAAGGCATACCCATTCTTAAGTTTAAGCCTACGCATCTTAACGAGGTACTGCTTAATTCTTGTTAAGCGCTGCTTGCAGCGGTTGATCATAAAGTTTGGCCAATATATAAGTTCTTCGTCAATCTAAAGCCCCCAGATTAGCCATTAGAATAGATAACGTCTAATGTTAAGACACACCTTAGCCAAAGCATGCACTAGATTTTTGCTGAGCTTAATCTTTTCCCATAGCTTAGCTGGACTATGAGCTCTTTCGGCTGTTTTAACGAAAAGATAGCAAGAACCTAAGCAGAAGATTTAAATACCTGAACAAATTGTGGTAGATACAAGATGTTTCAGATCTAAAGATAACTTACCATCAATTTCACGAACGGTTGCATAACGTGAGTTGGCCAGAGGGCAGGAACCACGGTTACAAAGCCCAGTTACATTGTATTCATTACGGCAAAAGGCTTGTTGTACAGTTCTATTTACAAAAGGTGGTGAGTTTTTGTAGCCAAGTCAAACGGAAATAATAGTTGAAGTTAGAAAATCCTTTACGATTGCACTTTATCTAAAGATACGTTTTTGAAGTGGAAAGGTTGAACTAAGGAATTGAACTCCTTCTATCAGTGAATAGGGTTGAGGAAGATTTACAAACAAGGTTTACATGAACACAGCACTTTAAGAAAATAAAAACGAAGGGGAACCGAGTTTCCAGAGAACATCTCGCAAAAAAAAGCAGCTTTTTAAACTTACTTGACTTTGAATGAACAAAATTTGTTGTTGACAACTTGCCAAATCACTTCATCGTTATTCATGCTTGATCTTTAGGATATTCTGTGAAGCTTGATTCTAAATTATGGGGCTGGTTTGGAAAGTCGTAGAGTTTGGGAAGGGGAGCTATATTTATAGGTCGAAAGGGGGCGATTGCAAAAGACAGTTTATCTACTTTCTGCCTGATGCTAAGTATGGCTGTTGATGGCCAGGCTTATCTCGATTTGATTGATCTTATTTTTAAAAACCTCGAGCCCATCCAGATTTTATTTTGAACTCGGCCTTTGATTTGCTCCTGGATGGACAAACTTTGGCAAATATTAAACAAGCCAGTGCCTTTGGCGTGCTCTGCATAGTTTTGTCGCACCCAATATAAATGCTGAATTAAATCCCATCTTTTAAATCGATGCCCTTAGCTGCACTATGGATGAGAAAATCCAAATTAAGAAACTTTGGATTCTCATTCAATAATATAGCTTGGCTTTGCTGTAGACTAAACCTAGCTTTAAGAGACAATTGCTACAAGAAGACGATACAATATAGCAAACGATATATCCCAAAAATCCAGACTCAGCCAATATTCTTTAAAAATCAGCCAAGGTAAGATCATTTGGGGTGCTAAAAGTAATAAAGGCTTCCCATCCTTGGGATAAATGAACCAGATCAGAAAAAAGAGTAGCCATGGTCTCAATAATTGCCCAATGTAGTGATTTTATCCGAGCTCAAGGGATAAATCCCTGTTTTGTTTAATAGCATACATAGCCATGAGGAGGCAACTATTAGGGAAGCTTCGAATAGTGGGTTTATTGAAGTGATATCTCAGGCTTTTATAGCCAAGTAGATTGTGGCAAGCACACAAGTTAGATCCTTAGATGGGAGATCAGGAGGGCGACTCAGATCAGGAAAGGTTGGATAGGTGGGCAAGACATTAGGAAACCGGTTCAATGCCAAATTAGGCAAGTTCTTGGGTGTAAACCCCATACACCACGAGAAGCTCTGAAAGCAAGATTCAGTGCACCTGACTGAATGAGAAGCTTGTGAGTTGGAAGGTTACAGGACAAACCATCATTATCAATCTAATGAAATTGACAATAAGGTTGAAACACCCAAAGAAACCTCACATACAGCCCAAAATTTAGCAGATGATAGCAAAGGACAACAGGGCAGGTGTAGAATACAAGTTCAATCTTGGGTCTCTAAATTATACTCAGCCATGGTTTGGATAGGAAAAAGGGTCATAGTCTATGTCAGGTCCATTATGGTGTTGGAACTGAACTGATAATAGTTCAGCATTTGGATTGGGGAAGACAACAGTCCAAGAGAAAAGAACAGGGAATAAGGATAAGGTAGTAGCTTTATCAAGAAGCAGCAGTTAAAATGCTGAAAAATGATGTCACTAATCCACAAGGGGGTTGTGTGTGAGAGGCTAAACTAACTAAGTTTGGCTCCCATCCCAGGGGCGCAAACCACCAGGATGCCACTGTAATACCCATTTACAATAGGTACCACTTGCAGGATGTAGGGCAGCAGGTTGGTGAACTGAAACCCAGTCAAGGCGGTAACAATAGGATATACAGTCATTAGCCAGCAGAAAACCTTTGTATGTACATTGTATCTCCCAAAGCTTCTGGCAAAGTAGGTTATGATGTAGTACATGGACATGTACATTGCAATAGAGAGTGTAGAATGTGGAGACACCAGGGGAGGCCAGGGTCCAGTTTGGGATGAGTTTAGTTGACCAGGGTTGTAGTGGGGGTCATGACCTAGTCCATCAGGGGAAGGCCCAAAGAACTCTGGACCTTGTTGGTAGCCTCCAATCCCAAGGCAAGCTGTGAGCACAGCTGTGAAGATGAGGTGGTTCATCTTCCTTGGATTGGGGGTTGGCAGGGGCTGATTGATGGTTTAACTTTTAGTTGTAAGTTGAATTTCACTTTATTGAGGATATTAATCTCAATAATAGCACACACTATTACTGAGGTGGGATCCTTTATTTATAGTACTCTCCCCTGTGCAAAGATTTGCAATTTGGAGGGAAAGACAGGGGATGGGAGATCCCAGAAGTTTGGAAAGTAGGAATGGCAATTGGGGCTTGGGAAGATGGTGAAATCCCAGTTCTCCTGCTATCTGTAGCTGGTTGAGAAATTCTTGGGATGAACCAATAGTTTCATGTTGTCCTGGTGCTAGGTGAAGGTGGGGAGTCAAATCCTTTTCAGAAGTTATTTTGGTGCCAAGAACATTGTTTTGGATAGGATTTGGCCTTGTCCATGTGGTCAGTAAGTTAACACCTGATTGGTTGGTGGCAAACTTATTTTTAAAATCTGAAATCTTGTTCCTGCCCTCTTCTGGAGGGGGAATTTTATCCCTTGATATTTCCCCTGTGGCCAGGGACTTATTTGATTGGCTGTACCCCAGGGGAATTTTTGATTGGCTGCAGGGTGGGCCCTGGGACCCAGGTGGGTGGTAGGCATCTGGCTGGGGCCTGGGGAGCAAGCAGGTGGGGGGCTGGCGGGCAGGTGGGGGACTGGCGGAGGGCTGGCAGGCGGGCAGGGGCTGGCGGTGGGCCTGCTGGCGCCTGGCTGGGTGGGCGGGTGGTGGGCAGGGGGCTTGCAGGTGCTTGGCTGGGTGGCGGGAGGCTGGCAGGTGAGTGGGGGACTGGCGGCAGGCTCGCTGGTGCCTGCCTGGGCAGGCAGGTGGCTGGCTGGCTGGGTGCTGGCGGGCGTGGTAGGCATCTGCGCGGCAGCAGGTGCCTGCCTGGACAATAAATTAGTTCAGCCCCCTCCAAGTTCTGTTTCCCCTTCAATTTTAATTTTATTTTTCCCTAATAAGGGGGAAATCCTTATCAAATTTTGCCCCTAAAATTGGGGCTTCAGCTATTTTCCCTCAAGTTTTCCTCTCAGTCAATATTAGGTTTATGTCAGAAATATTCCTGACAGCCATCCAGTGGGCAACTGGGATGACTGCTCAAAGGGGGTTCACAGGGGCAAGGTGAGGGACAGACAAGGGAAGAAGGTGTTCAGTCCCATAAGGAGCATTCTCAAAAGCAACTAGGTAGAGCACTGTGAGGGAACATGGGTGTTGTAAGTGTAGACTGTTGGATATAGCTAACAATAATTAGCCCTGGGAATTGTTTGATTACTATACCTGAATGCAGGGCAGTAAAACCAAAGTAGGATTGAACAATATGTGGGGGTAAAAACTTGTCTGTATTTCATATATAAACCAAGTATATATAGTGAGGTGGGAAATTGGTGAGATGGAAGGCCAGGGAATTAGACCAGGGTTGGCATCAATACCATAATCAAAACATCTATACCAATATTGGCTATTGATTTTACACCCAGAAGTAGAAATCAATTGGGCAATTGGATTATTGATGTCACCTCCATTTAGGTTTCTGGGCTCAAGCACCAAGTATGAGCCTTAATTCTGAAATCAAATGCCTTGTTTGTTGGCCCTTTGTGTAACCTCCAAATTGTTGAATTGCCAAGAGGATTCAAGTGGAATCCAGAATTCTCTGGAATCTACTATTTCTCAATTGATCAGTCAAGCAATTGCCTAATGTGTAATTACATTCTGGATCTGACTTTGAACTTAATGTCCATCAAATCCATCACATTTTAGCACATTGCAACAATGGGTCTTCTGAGAGACGGATACCTTGTACTCCTTTATCTGAGCAGGTGGCTTTAATGGGATCAGGGAAGATTCACACAGGAACAGCTCAACCTAGACCGGAAGACGGTCAGGTTGTTGTTGGGAATAAGGTTTCTTGCCAGAGGTTCACTAGCAGAAACAAGTCCTTTGGCTTTGGCAGAGAGGTCATCCAGAGGGTAGGGGGGTTGCTGAGGGTTATTATTCAACAGAATATAAGTGGATGACAAAATATGCCATAGGGCATGCCAGGGCCTAGAATGCCCATTGTCAGGGATCCATCCTGTAGGGGGTTCCTGAGAACTTGTGGGCGGACAGCCCGCAAGCCTAAAGGGAGGGCCCACCACAGGATGGGCACTAACTTTACAATATATGATAAGGACTTCCCAAGAATGGCCCAGGGGCCGCTAGACTGCACCATAGAATCAATGAGACCAGTAAAGATGATATAAATAACCCCAAATATTTGGGTCAAGGTGGATTCACTTGCAGCAACAGATTCTTGCAGGTGGTCAGGCTACAGGGTCAGGGACAGTCATTGGTACCAGGTAGGTGGGCAGGTAGTTGTATTTTTATCAGAAAAGCAGGGAGCACAGTGACCCAGGTTCCTTCACAACCAATCACCTCAGTTTCTCTGGTCCGGGCTTCAGGGTCATGGAGTAGGATTTCCTCTAAGATGAGTTCTTAATACACCAGGTTGGGAGGATATTTAGTAAAATGTACTGGGATAAAGGGTGCTCCTGGTGAACAGTATAGCTTGGACAGTCTTTCCACAGTTTTTTGGGGTTGATGAACATGGGAGACAAGGCTGCAGAAGTTAGTCTGCAAAAGAAATAGAACTAAAATCAAATATGGGATGACCTGATTGAACCAAAGGTTCATATCACTTTATTGCAAGAATGGCAATGGGCAACTTTCTGGTGGCCCAAGGTATAAGTATGCCTAACTACCATGGGAAAACTTTTCTAATTCCCCTTGGGCTAGGTGGTCCCATCTACCAAGGTTAGGCAACCCTTGTTGGCATCTCACACAGGAGATTTTTCATTGGCTGAGCCAAAATGAGAAGACTCAAATTCCCTTTTTGAGTTGCAGGGTTTTTCATCCTCTGCGGCCCATGTTCTTGAGGAAGTTTTTCAATCCCCCATTAGCAGTGGCCCCAGTTATCTCAGGATAATTATTTGGGTCAGCATTCTCATTGGATGAGCTAACAGGATCCTTCTGGAGACAGGGCTTTGACGTAGAAGGTTCCATAGTGGTGAGTCTTGGGAATTTCTCTGAAGTTGAATTCATTTCTGATTTGAGCCAGAGAAAATGCAGGCTGCCAGGCCTGTAGGCTAGCAGCCTGCAGGGTCCTGGGGTTTGAATCCGGTAGTTGGGGTTCTTCTATGTGTATTGCTAACAGGAGTTTGTCATTTGTGATACCCATGATAACATGTTGACAAGAACATACATGACATTTCACCAGGCATAGAAGCCTTTTTAAAACAATTCCTGTGATGCTACAGCTTCTGGTGTAATACCCAGAGATGGTAGGTACTACTTGCAGTATATATGGAGAGAGGTTGACAAATTGGAACCCAGTCAAGGCAGTGATGATTGGGTATATGGTTATTAACCATCAGAAGACCTTAGTGTGGATGTTGTATCTTCCAAAGTTTCCAGTGAAGTAGGTTAAGACGTAGTACAGAGTGGTGTACACCGCAATAAACAGCGTGGAATGCGGGGACACCAGGGGAGGCCAGGGACCAGTGTTCAAGGAGTTGAGTTGTCCTGGGTCAAAGTGAGGGTCATGAACTAGCCCTTCTGGTGAGGGCCCAAAGAACTCCAATCCCTGTTGGTAGCTCCCAATTCCAAGGCAAGCTGTGAGCACAGCTGTGAAGATGAGGTGGTTCATCTTCCTTGGATTGGAGGGGGGTTGGCTGGGGCTTAACTATTAAAGTTGAATTAAGTTGTTTTTAAGTAATATTTCACTTTATTGAGGGTATTAATCTCAATAATAGCACAAGTTATTACTGAGGGGGGGGGGTCCTGAGACAGCCCACATGTTTGGTGGTTTGCAGGTGGGGCTAATGTTGGCCAAGAAAAATTTTGGTTGCTTGTTGCAGGTAGAGGCCTAGTAGGTAACATAGGACTACTAGGAGTAAGTAAGGTGAGCCTAGTAGGTAGCATATGACTATTAGGGTAAGTAAGGCCTGGCTGGTAGGTAACAAAGGACTACCAGAGACAGATGTTGCCTCCACCAAGCAGAAGGTATTGACTGCTTTGGGCTATAGTTCTTCACCTAGCAGGGAACTGTGGCTGCAGAAGGGTGAAGACTGAGATAGCAAGCAGGGAACTTTGTCTTTCTGGGGGGAGAAGGTTTAGGCCACAGGCGGGTAACACAGGCTGCCAGGGAGGGGAAGAGCTCTGAGGGCTCTACATACCCTGATACGCTTACAGGAGATCTGTGAGCAAGCATCCTACCTAACAGACTGGTAGGGTGTCCTTGTTTATGCCCCTATGGGAGCTTTGGGGGAGAACCTAAAGTGAGCATTGAAGGGTATAGATTTGCTTGGAGGTGTTGCCAAGGCAGTTTGCTTGGGGAAGCAAGCTGCAGAACTTGGTGTGATCAGGCCTCTGGGAAGTAGATCTGATTACTCTGCAACTGAAAGCTCAGACTTAATCACCTGGGTGAGTAAAGACAACACATAGACATTGGTCTATGGTTGAATGGCCTAAGTGGAGTGCCACTTGCAAGGGCCCAGTCAAACGCCAGTTCAATTTAGACTCATGCCTGGGTCTACAAGTTCTGGTAACTGGGACTAAGATAAAGAACCAAGGTGGTTCATGGAATCAGCAGAGAAGACTAGTAAGAAGGACTGTTTGATCACAGTGAAGACTAGTTGAGGGACTGTTGGTTCATATTGAAGTTTGGAACCAAAATGGTTCATTGTGCAGGTGGAACCAAGATGTTTCCTAGTGAGGATAAGTAGAAGGGCTCAAAGATTATGATGCAGAAGTAGCTGGTCAGGATAAAGGAGTAGCCAGAGAACTGATAGGCTGTTTAATGACTGGTCTGAGCTGTTGGAGACTGGAATAAACTGTTTAGAGACTAAGGATGAAGATCTGGAAGATGTGGTTGAAGATCATGATGCAGGATTAGCTGATCATGATACAGAAGCTGGCTGAAGGATCAGAAGATGATGATGAAGAACTAGTGGTCCAGAGAAGTGAGCCAAGATTTTGCCAAATTGATTTGCCAAAGTGGGAAGATGTGGAATGTTTTGCCTTGGTTTAGTATTTAAATCAAGAAGGAATGTGGATAGAAGTGTGGGTAAGATATTTATTTATTAAGTTCCTAGGATAGATGAAGGTATGTTGCTATGAGAGCTGGATACAAAGTTGTTTTGGTGAGACGTTTTCCTAGGATTTTACTATGTTTGTAAATATATGAGGAAAACGTTAAAGAGGTTCAAAAAGAACAATTTAAATAGTATTCTACTATTTAAATTGGTTTAGGTTGAATGCAGGGAAGACTGGTGCCAAAATAATGGACCAGTTAACGCTTTGGTGCGCAAAGAGTTGTTGCTTTGAGCGGTTTGAGCTGTGGAAATTATTTTCCTAGTTGGATCCCGGTGGAACTTCAGAAATGGTCTATTTCTGCGCTCTGCATTCATTGGTTGAGTTCTGGCAGGTTTCCTGATGGAAATGATTGGTTGGAAGCCAAAAGCTTAAAGTATAAGCAAGGAAATAGCAAATTAATACTTTAAGCTTTTGAGAAAGTAAGTATGTAAGCTTAAGTTATTATAGGAAAAGGTGAGCGGCAATGGTTTAAGCTTCTGAAGAAAGTCATTTTGAAGGCGGAACCGTTGGGAAAAGGACACTATACAAAGGTGGCTGGTTGGAAAGTCTTGGGGAGGTCTTTTGGAGATCTTTCCAGGTCTTTGACGGGATCTTTCTGAAGCCTTCTGAGTTTCTGCCAAGAGGTTTTAGAAGCCTTTTGATCACCAGCAGGAGCTTGATTGGACTGATAAGTGGAATAACAAAGCCACTGGAGCTATAAAGAGAGCTGAAGCCCACAATAACGGAGCAGGAGCCCAAGAATAAGAAGCTGGATCCTAAGCGCGGCGCCAGAGTCCAAGTTTAAGATGCCAGAGTCTAAGTTTAAGGAGCAGGAGTCTAAGACTAAGGTGCAGGAGTCCAAGACCAAGTACAAGGAGTCCAAGATATTGTTGGAGGACTCCAAGTATTGGCAAATACATATTGTTTCCTTGACCCCCTGGGTCATATACCAGAAGGTTTCTAAGGAGATCTTCCTTCTGAGAGTGAATAAAAGCCCATTTCAACCCCTATACATATTTCTGAGATACATTTTCCCTTACTAGAGAATGACAATCCCTTCCAGCTGGTCCCTGGCTACAATCCAGGACACACTTTGGGGACTGGTGAACAGGAACCCCACAGGTCCCCTATTTATAGTACTTCCCACTTGCAAAAATTTGCAAGTGGGAATGAAAGCAAGGGATTGGGGAACCCAAAAGTTTGGACAAGGTGATTGGGAATTGGGGTTTGAGAAGGTGGTCAAATCCTTGTTCCCTTACAATCTGTTGGGGGTTTTGGCATTCTTGTCTGGGGCCAATGATTTGCCCTGGAAGTGGAGTCAGGTGATGCTGAAAGCTCATGGAATTTCCAAGTCCTATTTTAGTCTTGGGAGGCTTAGTCTGACTGGGGTCTGGACCCAAGCATGTGATTTGGTGCCTTGGAGCCCATTGGCTTGGAGGTGAATTGTTCTTCAATCTTGGAACCTGAATTTCCCCATCTTCTGGGGAATCAGAATATTCCACAGCATCTGAGACCTGAATTTGCCCTTCTTCTGAAGGGCAAGAGTTATTCATTATTTTGTCCTTGCAAGGCAGGGACTTTTTTGATTGGCTGCATGTGGTGGGAACATCTGATTGGCTGTGGGATTAGGCCTGGGGCCCAGGTGGGTGGCTGGCAGCCAACTGGGGACCAGGGAGCGGGTGAGTGGGCTGGGGGGTGGCAGCAGGCAAGCAGGTGGGCAGCTGGGTGGGCAAGCAGGTGGCTGGCAGGGGCCTGGCTGGCAGCTGGGAGGCAGGCGGGGGGTGAGCAAGTGGGTGGGAGCCTGGCGGGTGCTGGCAGGCGGCTGGCTGAGTGCGCGGGTGGCTGGCAGGTGAGGGGCAGGCGGGGGACTGGTGGCGGGCCCGCTAGTGCCAGGCTGGGCAAGCGGGTAGGGGGCTGGCTGGGCGGTGGGCACCTGCTTGGATGTTAAATTGTTCCGGTGACCTTTAAATTATGTTTTGTCTTAAATTTGATTTTTATTTCCCCCAATTAAAGGGGTAAAGTCCTCATTAAATTTTGCCTCCCTGACTGGATAATCTCCTTTTCTTTCCCAGCATTGTTCCTTGTTAATAATTTGATTTATGTTAGGAATATTCCTGACACCTGGGAGGTCACCAAGGTGTGTCCTGGGCCAAAGCCAGGGACTTTCTGGGTTGGGGTGAAATCCTCAGGGATAATAGCTCTGTGAAAAAGATAAAAGCAAAGTATTTGATGATTCCAACAGGAATAATAGGGGCCAATAAAGTCTTTATTAACACAGAAGGAAGATTCCCTTAGAAATCTTCTGTGGTATAACTTGTACTTTGTCTTGTTCTTCTCTGCTCTTCTTAGAGACCTTCTGATTTAAAACTGTTATGGAGTTATTTTGACCAGCTGATCCTTCAGCAAGGACTTCTGAAAATCTCATAAGAAATCTGGTTATTACAAACTAACCAGACATGTAACCATCAATATGCAGATCAAGCGCTCAGCAAAGATCCTGCTTGTGACCAAAAGAATTTTGAAGACCCCCTCAATTTTCCAGAAATCCTCCTACTCATAACGCCTTGTTCCCAAAGTTTACGCCTTCAGAATGGATTTCTTTGAAAGCTTAATTCACTGACACTCGATTTTTTCTATAATAAAATAAGCTTACTTTCTCAAAAGTTTAAAGTATCAATTCACTGTTTTCTCATCATACTTTAAGCTTTTGGCTTCCAACCAAACATATTCATCAAAAGCATGCCACAACTCAACCAATAATTTCAGAGCACAAAAACAGAAAATTTCTTAAGATCCACCGCAAGCCAACTAGGAAACCAATTTTCACTGCTCAAGCTGTTTGAAGCGTTACCGCTTTGCGCATCAAAGTGGTAACCAGTTTCTGGTCCCTGCACATATCTTCCCTGTCTTCCGGTCTAATATTTTCAACAAATGAACATTTATTTATTTTTTCAATCTTTCTCTTTATTTCTTTTATCTCTTTTCATCTCTCTTTTAATCATTTTATCTTGTTTCTAAACCATCCTAGGGACTTATACCTAGTCCTTCTCTTTTCTCTCTCTATTAGCCACTATAGATGGCTTACACCTAGACAATCTCTTTCTTCTCTCTTTTGGCCTCTATAAATGAATTAAATCTAGGCCTAATATCTTGTTATTCACCATAGATGTCTTCCACCAAAGCTTTAAGAAGCAAATGTGGTGAAGTTGACTCCCTGTGTAAGGGCTTACCCATAGTGGTGTAAGGTTAAAAACTAAAGCGTGTAAAGCATTAGGGTTAAGATTCAGAAGGTAAAAAAAGGTAGGTACTGTCCGTAATATAATCTTACAGAATCCTGCTAAGAACTTGTACTGGGTTACAAAAGGAGTGATAGAGTTTAAGAACCCTAAACAAAGAAGATAAAATAAGGTGTTTAATAGTGAACAATTAGTAACTAAGGGAATGTCAATATTTGGATACTCTCCATCAGCAAAATGTTACAGATAACTATTAAAAGATTCCTTAAGGGAAAATAATGGATACAACAAACCTTAGGCTTTTTGTTTTACAGATTCTGTTTAACTAGGTGAAAAGAAGAAAACTTAGAATGCATTACTAAAAATCAAAACCCTAAAATTTAAGATCTGAAGTTAAAAATTGATAAAGATTGAAGATAAGAAATCACTTAGAATTTTGGCTTAAAGCCTACTCTTCAAAAGCTCTTTATTTATAGGAAAACTTTCCCAGTTGAGAATATGGCATTCAAAGAGAAAGCAGCCAAGAACAGGAGCAAACTGGAGAAGTTAGAAAAGCCTGGAGTGGAATGGGGAAACAGAAGCCCAGGAGAGACCGCAGATCAGCCCGTAAGCTGGGAAAGGGGAGGGCGCTTACGCAAGCGTAATTGCAAAAGGTAAAATAAAGATAGAAATCTTCTAATTTGAAGTAGAAAAATATAAAGCTATTAAATAGAAAAAGAAGCTGGAGACAACAACAACAACTCAAATGCAAATTGACGTAAAAACAAGGTAAGTTATATTAAAATACTTAAATATTAACTCTTAATTTAAAATTCCAATATTTAAAATTATAGAAAGACTAAATCAAGCAAAAACAATAAATATAGTAATTCAAAGAGCCTGCCCTTCAGAGCAGGGCATGACACCCTGGTACTCAACACTTTTATGAGTACCAGGTAGTCAAATGCCACATATGCAAATCTATTAGTATTTTTGGCTTAACCAATTTTAAGCTAACTTTTACTAGTAATATAGGGGTTCAAAACCAAAATCAGAGATTAAATTCACTCAAATTTGACTCTGTTTAATAAATTGGTTAGCTCAAAGATCAATTTAAGGGGTAATTTATAAGTAAATTTCCTAATATAAATGAAAAACTTGTGTTTGACACTCTAAAACAAAAAGTGACCAGTTTGACACTTTTTAAGCCAAATTTTAATTTTATTAATAAAATACATATGCGCTTATATAAAAATTGTTATTTACTATTATATTTTTATTATTAGTGTCCATAGTTGTCAATTAGGCTCCCAAGCACCACTATACTGTATTTAGTGGTATATACATTAATCAACTACCCTACTTGTTTTACATTATGTCTATTCCAGGTTGCTATATTAATCTGTATCACATAAATTAAGCCTGATTTGTTAATAGATTTCATATGTAATTTATAAAAAACAGACATTTGAATCTCTCCTGTTTGAAACTATCCACTTGCCACATAATTGGTTTGACATTTGAAAAATCAGAGGCTAAGATTTAAGCTTAAATTAATAAGTGTCATACTATGGGTGCCAGTCAATACCCACCAAATTGACATCTTATCAAGGTGATTGGTACAGAGAGCTTTTTAATGCTTTAACACACAATATGGTAAATTATCCACTATCATCCCCCTATAAACCTTTACCACTAATAAATATCTTCCCACTAATTTACATTTTAACTTATGTATATTTTTTGTGCAAAAACTGCCTTGCTTTTGGGTTGACTTTTGAACCTGTTTTTAAATTAAGCAAGGTTTATATGTAAAAAGCATAGTAAAATTTCTTTTCTGCTTGACTCTGGAAAAGTCAACAGTGAGAATTGGGGGTTTTCAGCTGGTCAACAGTGCCAAATTAAACACTTTATTGATTTTTGGGTGGTTAACCTCTAATATAACTTTTCCCACATAATAGCTTATTTTTTGCAAATATGTTCTATTAAGCTCCCTACTACACCCACTATTCTTTTTTCATTTACAGTAGTTTTAAAAGCTATGGTGATAACCTAAAATACCTCAGATTTAAACAAAATGATTTCAGATTTAAACAAAATCCAAGTTGCGCAGGATTCAGGATTCAATTATTTATAAAATTCCAGTTAATAAATGGACTGTCAAACAAAAAAACAAAATTTCACTAGCCCATTATACAAAATTATATCAAACATCAAGCGGTGTAGTTCAAACCACAAAATAAATGAACTGACACAACAAGTGAAATGGATGGATGCTGTTCCAGAGTATATTATAATCCAATCAGGATTCATATGAGACACCGACAGAAGAACTAAAATGAAACAAAACTTGAGCAATCTAGAAGCAAGATTATACAAGCACAAAACAAAATGAACTCACACAAGATGTGTAGTGTGAGCAGCCTAAAATAGAAAAATAACAGTTTAACAGCCAATCAACAGCTATCCAATTTAGAAACATAGGTATTTTATCCATTTTCAATGCTCCAGATTTGTATGAAAAGGTTTTGAGAACCTTCCAAATATGGACTCAAGATTACAATAAAAATAAATCATTAAATTTTAAAATTAATACTTTTAGTGATTTTATCCTAGGTTTTTTACAATGGTTTTTACAAGCAATATCTTTGACGGCACCAGCAGCCAAGCCAGCTTCAATGGAGGCAAGGTTCAGAACGTGGAGGCACCTGTTTACACCCAAGCCTTTGAGGCGGGTAACAAGGAAGCTGACCTGTACCTGACCACTGACCCCTATGGCTTTGACTTGTTTAGTAGTCCCATAGGGTCTAGCTCTGCCCCTGCTCCCGTACCCACCACCTGCACAAGCTGCCCACCAACCAACCAATCAGGATGGCAACCTTGATTTGGAACAACTTCCTGCCACCAACCAACCTTCCCCCCTACAGCCAACCAGGCTTCAGCTCTCCCGGCCCAGCGCCCCAAGCAAAGAATCACCACTGCCCAAATTCTTCAGGAAATTGTGGCACTGAATCTACAGGGTCTGTCCTGGGAACAGATTGCCGCCCAGTTGCAATTTACCCAAGCTACTGTCATGCGGGAATTCAACAACCTGATAAACAGGGGAAATCTGATTGGGATGGCCAAGAAGCCCAAGAAGGCCCCCAAGTCACAAATATCTGAGGCATACCCAATCATGCTTGACCTCCCCCGGCAGGATCCCAAGCTTCCATTGACCCAGGTCCAGAAGCAACTTGCGCACCAGAACATATGGGTGTCTGAGCGCATGGTGAAGCTCTGGATGTATGAGAAGGTGTCTTTCATACAGGTTCTTACCAATTTTGCCAGCAACCAATGGGATGGCGCTGAGGATTCCATGTATGACACTGCCATCAAATTAACCCTGATCCAATACCTGACTAGTCTAACTGATGATTTCATGTTCATCTCTTACTACAAGCTATCAATAGCTTTTGATGATTTTGGCAAACAAGGAAAAGCTGCCACCAAGAATAGAAGGAAGGTCAAGAAGGGAACATTCATTGGTGCATTTCTTGCTGTTTCAGCCAAGATTTTTGTCTACTATTGGACAAACCCAGATTTCATCAATGGCTATTCATACAGCCACATCCTCGGTGGATTACTCAACTCTTGGGATGGCTTGAATTCCAAGTACCAGGTTTTCTTAAGCCACCAGATGGAGGATAGCTCCACCGCTCTCAAGGCCATCCAGGGACACGGGCACCAGGCCTCAGTCTACCCTGCCAGCCATGCAGACGTCCATCTGGCTGATGTTGTCTTCTTCAACATGAGATCCACATTACAGGAGCGCCACCCTCAGGCTTTCAACAACCTCTATCTTGGGGTCCTTGACCACAATTTTCTCTTTGGCTGCCAGATGGTGGCTGACTTGTTTGCGCAAATGGTTTTCCATAGGACATGGGCAACCACTCACGTAAGGAAAAGTACCTTCTACCTTAGGCCACTGCCACCTACCAGCCCATCCAGCCAATGACCAATGAGTAATGAAACAAGCGTTATATGGCAGCCATCACGCAAAATCCTCCTGCCTCCACCCCTGCCACCAACACCCCTAACCCGCAAGCCCAACCCACCCAATCCCAGACCCCCCAGGCCAGCACCGCCTCTACGTCTTCCTTCCTGCATTATTCTGCCTCCTAGGCATCACTCTCCCTGCCCCAATAAACCCCTGTCACCAAACATTTTCTATTTATATTATCATTTTTTTTGAATTTCAATTGTTCATGTTCTCTTTGTTTATAGTTGGTTTTATTCTTTATGTTCAGCTTATTTCTATAAAATCATATATTTACTATGTTGTGTATCTAGATCCAGAACACGGTTATTTTTAGCACTTAAACATAGCCCCTTGTGAAAATATTAACAATGATTTGGTGATCAGCCAAATTTGAATTAGAAAATTATAGTGTTAACTGTTTTTAGATAAAGTTGTTACTGATCCAAATTCAAAACCTTAATGATAAACTTTAATCCAATCAGGAGCCAAGTGATAAAGTGATTGTTGTGACATAAAGGGACATTCAATAATTCTTTGGTGCATGTGCGCTAATTAATATGATTGGCTGGATGTTTTGCCATTGTACGCCATTGCTGCTGTGGCAAGTTGTTGGTGGACTAGTGCCCAATCAGCTACTGGGTTAGCACTGGTCCACCAACAACTTGCCACAGCAGCAATGTTGTACAATAGCAAAACAGTCCAGCCAATCATATTAATTAGCGCACATGCATCAAAGAATTATTGAATGACCCTTTATGTCACAACAATCACTTCATCACTTGGCTCCTGATTGGATTAAAGTTTATCATTAAGGTTTTGAATTTGGATCAGTAACAACTTTATCTAAAAACAGTTAACACTATAATTTTCTAATTCAAATTTAGCTGATCACCAAATCATTGTTAATATTTTCACAAGGGGCTATGTTCAAGCGCTAAAAATAATATGGTAATCAAGGAAACAATGCCAACACAAAGCAAACAACACATATCAAGATGAGCGTAAAACATATACAAAATGGGTAAAAAGATGGGATAATGTAGTAGATGGGAAAACAAAAAGGAATAAACAAAGAGGCAACAGTATCAAAATAATACAGAATTTATTGGGGCAAAAGCTATAAAAACATATGGAAAGGTTAGTAAAAAAATCAAATGAGAGAACTCAAAAAACTACTCAAAGACCTTGACTTGGCAATTGCCAAAATCAAGGACATTGACCGCAAGGTCAAAGCCAAAGTTAAGTCTGCCGTCCTCAGCTGGGGACAAAATTGACAAGGTGTCTGCAAAGGCACTAATGTCAAAAATGCCAGACACCCCAGAGAAGACCATCAAGCGTCTTCTCAACATCCAGAAGACGGTGGTGGAGGGCCTGCAATTTAAGGCATACAATCTTTCTGCGCCGTCTGTCTGGATTGATGACCCAGAGATGTATGAACATCTCAAACCCGCCAAGCGTGCCAGGGCAGAGGATACTGAATTGCCAGCGCAATTGATTGCGCCAAGAATGGCCAAGCCAGCCAAGGCTGCGGGCAAGGAAGAAACACAAGAAGGTAGCCTAAAAAACAAAATTAATAAATTTTCAAAAAACTTACCTTTTTCCTTAGAAAATGTAGACAGCAAACTCTGCCAAGTCCTGGTCCCCTTTGTCCTAGCCACCTTTTATGCAAATTATGCCACTCATGTGGCCAAGCAATTGTATCTGTCCCCCCCTGTTGTGCAGGAGCTGGAGGACTGTATCCATGGGTCCTTTCCAATGTTGTGGGAGGCGTTGGCAGAACTTACACATGCTGAGGGGGCATCTGAGTGGGCAGTTACTGCCTACAAGGATGCCCAACTGGGTCTGCCTGGACCCAGTATCCCTCAGTGGAGTTTTACTGTGTAAACTCCATTGAGCTTGTTTGGGACGTCCTGGCAACGCTCCCATTCAAGAATGTACCAGAGATGGGCCAGGCTCATGTGGCTGCTTGCTTCTGCTTCCCGTTGGAGCACACCCTGTCTTACCTATTGGAGAACTTTGGGTGCGCAGTGGGCAAATTGGCTGTTGCAGACGCAACAGCTGTCAAGAAGACAAAAATCCTCCTTGCCAACTTTGGGTTGGCCTGAAGTGCCAACAAGACAGGGGTCCCTGCAGCCATGGAGCTGACCTTTGCAAAGACCAGGCACGACAAGAAGATCAGCGTGGTCTATAATAAATTGTGTGAGTTCACGGAAGCCTTTGCTGGGCAAAGGCTTCATCTGGTTGTTTACCTGGGGTTCCTATTCTACTTTGGGATGGGCGCGTCTGTAGAGGACCTGGACAGGGTCCTTCTGGGAATCAACAAGGCCTGGCTTGCACTTGACGGGAAGAAGGTCCCCCCTGGATATGACTCAGTGGACCATGTAATCCAAGACGCCCTGGTCCTGGCAGGGATTTACAGGTTTGCAGCCCCGCCCAAAAAGCTGCTTCTCAGTTTGCACCTTTCCTTACTCCCCTTCACCAGCAGGAGGGAGTTTTTAATAAGGGTGTATCCACCGTCCACGGTGTGGCAGTGGAGGTTGTGCACCACCTCCATTGCCGGGTGGGTACATACCAAAGAACCCACTACAGGCGCACACAATAAAAATATGATTCCAATAAATTTCATTACAATTTATATTATTTTTATTATAATAAATTTTTATAATTTTTATTTCAGCAAACCAGTTTTGCAAAATATATTGCAGAAACAGTTTTCATAAAAGCATAAAATTATACATTAATAAAATAAATTCTAACTTGTACATTTTACATTTAATTTTTTAAAACTAATTTTATATTTATTTGACAAAAGTGATATAAATATATTTGCATAAGCCAGTATCAAGCGGTTGGGATTACCTCAGATGGCATAATAAAATAATATATAATAAAATAAATAAATTACTTACATCTATTAATGGATCTTCTGAATGTGATTGCAGGTGTGGAAACATCTAAATATAAAATGATAATTAATAAATCTTGAATAGTAAATAAGAGAATATAAAAAATGGACACACTAAGCCTTTAATTAATTGGCTGTTTGGCTAGGCACGCGGGGATGAACAAATCAGTGTGGCCATAGAATTTGGCCACAGTCTCAGCTGGGAGAGTGTGGATCCCGGCCTGCAGCAAATTAAAGAGGTCCTCAGTCCCAGTTGGGGTTCCTTGCTTGACAACTCGCTTGAGCCACCCAAAGACTTCCTTGATGGGATTTAGGAAGGGCAAATAGGCTGGGAGGAAGAGAAGGCATAAATTTACTGTGGCCAATTGCTGGGGGCCCACAGCAATGCTGGTGTCAATTGATGGAAATTCTTCAAGAATGTCAGCCACTTTGTGGAGACCAAAGTTGTCCAACACAATGACATTGGTGAAGCCAGGGCTTGTGCGCCTCAGGTGCTCCTGGACCAATCAGAGAAATGATAGAAAGGTCCTACTGTTATGCAAACCCAATATCATTTGGTAGAGCTCAACCCCCTTTGGACCAAGGAGAGCCACCATTGAGTAGGCTGTGGCGCGGACTGCAGCACGCCGAGCCATCCTGTCATTGGAGCCTTTGGGGACATAGCCATACCCATTGTGCATTGACGAGGCAAATGCCAATTTGTCAATATAATAAAATTTGACTGTCCCCTTGGCTTTGAGGGCAATGTACGCCTCTGCGTAGTTTTTCTGGGCGTCAATGTTGGCTGGGCTGTTTCTGTTGTAGGGGGATACCCCAAGCTTTTTCCAAGAAAATTGCATTCCCTTCACCAGATGGTAGTAAAAGGAAATCAAGGCCTCAATCCCAAAAGTAGATTTAACCATTGCCTGTATATTTGCCAGTTCAAGATGGCAGTCCTGGGTGATCCACTGGCAGATTGCCCATTTGTGCTCCTTGGTGAGCATGGTAGAAACAAGCAAGGATTTCTCTGCGGCAAGGACACAACCAGTATTGATGAATTTTTGAAAGGTCTTGCTGGCGTACTTGGGATCCACTCCAACAAGGGCCGTAGCCGCCTTGTAATCACATGTTTCCTGCATTAGCTTAAGCAGGATGATGCGTTTGATGTCAGGGATGCGCTTCTGGGCGGGCTTTCTAGCAGTGGGGATTGACTTGTTGGCATTGGGCACAATACAGGGCATAAGTACCTTGATATAGAAGGCTGCAACCTTTTTTAACACCAGCTGTCCCCCATCAGTTTGATAGAACTTGGGCTCCTTGTCCTCTTCCTGGTTGCTATCACTGAAGTAGGGCTTGTAGCTAGTATCAAGTAAAGGCCTCACCTTCTCCAGCATGGCTGATGGGACTGACTCTTGCCGGTACACAACGTTGAACACATACAAAGTAAGTTCTACCTCCTTATTTCTAACTTTCTTGATGAAGGTAATCTTGGTTGGCTTCTGGGTTAGCTTGAGGACCCAAGGGTTTATGCTCCACACCCTAGCAGCTTGTGCTCCTTGAACTGGCTGTGTCAGTGCAGCTTCACTATGGAACTCTCTTCTTCTGTCTCCTCCTTGAGTAGGCACTTGGGTTGCACTAACTCTATTCTTTGACCCGTGGGGGCAACCACAACCGCGTTGCACAACAGGTGTATTGGTACTCTGTTGTTGTGTTCCTTTCATTTTAAAATTTAATAAAACACTAAATAAATTTCAATTAAGTTACTCCCTAATTTTATCTTCTGCTTTTATCTGAATATGGATATTTAATTAGAGTTTTCCCCACCCAATATCCCAATTATAGATTCTTTATTTCTTAATTAGTTGTTTTTGGGTTTACAACGCCCATTTTAGAATACTCAAAAAAAATCCACCCATTTTCCTAGATTTTACTTCCAAATTCAAACACCCAACACAATATTTTTAAAATTTATGTTTCATATCTTGTGTCTTATTTTAGATACCTTGGTATCATTCATGATTACAATCCATTGCACACACTGAGTGAGTGATTTTGTTTACATAGTGAGTTGCTATTGTGTTTTGTTTTTGGATTGAGTTTTGACTCACCTTGCTTGGGTGTATTTCTTCACCAATTCACATAGTAAACATATTTATACCAAAAGTCAACTCACACCATTTTGTTTGTGAACCAATGTATTTCGGATTGTATTTTGAATGGTTTTGCTTTGTGTGTGAGCCTTTTGTTGCTGTGTTGACCCATTTTGCCCATTAACGCCAATAAGCCCTGTTAACAGAGTGTATATTTTAACCTGAGAGTTGGATTTTGTTTAAATCTGAAATCATTTTGTTTAGATCTGAGGTATTTTTGGTTATCACCATAGCTTTTAAAACTACTGTATTTTTATTTAAATATATTTTTTCCCTTGATTTAGCCCTAAGATGTTTACTGAACCTAACATCTTTGAGGCTTCATTGCATACCTCATATTTTCTATGTTTTACCCTTTAGATCTATAGTTTGTGCTTATATTTTGCTTTTATTTTCTTTGGTATATTCTTTTCTTGATAAATAAGAATTTCTGTGTATACTTTTTTACTTGTATTTTGCTTTTCTTTACTTTACTTTATTATGTCTTTTATTATTTATTCTATTATTTTATTTATAAAAATAAACTTTCTTTTAATTAAGATCATCTAAAACCAACAAGAAGACCCAGTGCTCCTCCTCAACTGGATCCAAGGCCCCAACCACCACCATCAAGCATGCTAAAAAGGTCAGCAAGGCCAAGACTCCCCCCCTCCAACCACACCATCCCCCAATTCCTCCCTCAATAAAAGTGATGATGATCTCACCAATCACTCTTTTTATCAGCCTGGGGATGACTCAGAGCCCACCAAAAACATTGTGCTAAGAAGGAAAATGCTTCAAAAAAGCCTACTTTTTCTTCTGGCAAGAAGAAGAAAGCCTCTAAGCAGGCCTCAGGAACCCCTTGTCTCCTCCCCCTGGTGGCTCTTCTCCCCTTCTTTCTTCTAAATATCATGAAGAGCTCAAGAACTATGCAAAGAAGTTCAAGGCCACTGGCCATGTGGCCTGGGATTCACTGATCATTCACAATATTTGCAATTTGGATGAGGGGCTTAAAGTGCCCAAGCACTTTCCCTGTTGTTTTCTCATTATGTCTGTGAAGGGTGGCCCTGAGTATGTGGCTGATAATTATATATTCAACTGTAATAATAAAAAGTGGCAGTCCAAAAGCAAGCCCTTTGTCTGCAAGGGTAAGTCTTGTGGGGACCGCCTGAACACCAAATTCTGGGAAAGAGTGACTGCTGAGAAAGGGGAACAACCATGTGATCCCCTGACCATTTAATTACACAGATGCTCAAGTGGTACATCATGCAAGTTATTCACACTTCAGCCCACCTCCAAGCATCTAATCTGGCCATCAAGGCCTTGCAACACTTAAAGCCCAACAATCTCAAGTTGGTGCCAACTCAAGAGCAGTTGGTAAAGTTCATAAGCAATAAACAAATCATAGCCAATCACCCTCCTCTCAAGGCCTCTGACGTCCTCTCTGAGCTTACACTCACTAACAAGCTCAAGAAGCTCCCAAGTGAAGAGTGCTTTCTTCTGCACAATGACAGGCTGGCTATCAAGGATTGTATTATTTTCTACACAACTCAACAGAACCTAATGGAGTTGAAAAGGGCGTCAACCTGGCTAGTTGATGGTACCTTTTCCACCTGCCCATGGACGTTTTATAAGCTCTTGATGATAAATTCCCATATAGACATCCAGGTGATTCCAATTGCATTCTTCCTTCTTCCTTCTTCCTGGGGCCACCAAGACTATCTATACCCATGTATTTGCCATTCTCTGCCAAGGACTTTCCCTCCTTCCTGATAACAACAATGCCAAGAAGAGCCCCTATACCTGCTCCAACCCTCCTGCCGCTGACAAGGACCAGGCCACCCTGGACTTGGAGGAAAAGGTAAGGCTTCATTCTCTTGGCCCACAGGTAGGTACATTGGACTTTTAGCCTGCTCATTTCAATGCATACAAGCAGCTGTTCAACAGGGAAGTGCAGGGATGCCACTTCTACTACTTTCAAGTAGTTGCTTTCAATGTGCAGGCCAATGCTGAACTTAGTGGATTGAGCCAGAGGAATACTTTGGACACCTGCAAATTTGTGCTGGCACAATTCAGTGCCTTGGACTTTTTAAAGCCAGAGCACACTGTGCAGGGGCTCCAAGTTCTTTCAATGGATCCTTACATAGTGAAGCACTTGGAGTTCAAGCCTTTCCTCAAGTACTTCAAGCCCCAGTGGATTGGGAAGGTCATCATGCAGAGGCAAGGCAAGGCCTGCGCCAAGGCCAGTTGGAATGTTTACCGGGCGGCCATCAACAGGGAGCTCAAGACCACCTCAGCACTAGAGGCTTATAACAAGAATCTTAAGGCCAAATTTGGGCTTCACCCAAAGTTCAACAAGTTATTTCACCTTCTTCAACATGAGCAGGATAAGACCATCTCCAAGCTCTGGGATCTAGCCAACCGCGCCCCCTCCCACCAAGCCCACCACCAAGTCCTCACTCTTCATCAAGGCCATCCATAGTGCAACCAGACACAAGTACAAGGCCTATGAGATCAAGCAGCAGCTTGAGATGATTGCCACTGCCCTCCTGGAAGGGGCTAAAATTAAAAAGGAGAAGAAGGATGAAGAGTAAACTTGCTTGCTTCTATAGTTTTAACTTTTAACTTTTTAGCTTTAATTTTTGTTTTTTTAGTTTTGATCATTTAGTTTTTAGTTTTAATTTTTCTATTTTTTAATTTAATTAGATAGCAGTGATTGTTCTATGTATGCATGGTAAGTTTGAGATTAATAGTTATAGTTGAAAGCAAATAGCATGGCATATTTTTTGTTGATTTATTAATAAAGCATAAGGTATCCAAAGTTGTGACTATATGAGGTATAACAAATAGATGTTAAACTTTTTATATTCTATACAGACTATAAAATTGTATTTGTCTTCTTTTTTTCCTGTTATAATTTAAATTTTTATGATAATAAACAATATTTTTATAGTGAAAAGTGTAAGTTTCATAGTAAAATGAGAAATAGTTGCTTATTCCTCCTTATCCTTATTGATCAAGATAAATTTTATTGCCTTTTTGAATTTTCTGGGGTCACTTTAGTATACCATAGCTGTATAGATTTTTCTTTTTAGCTTAAAAGTGTTCAGTACATTAGGTACTTTTAATTAAAAAAGTGTCAACTTCCAGTAGTTGATCAGAAAAAAAAACCAAATTTTACTTCACTTAATAGTTGACTACCAGGGAGCCAATTTCATCAAAGTTACCCTTAAAGCTACCTATAAGTCATATAAAGAGAAACTTTATCCCCTTCCCAGGAAAATCAACCCAGCTGCATTATCACCCCATCTGGTATCATTACTTCAACGTTACCTCAGCACATCCATTCCAGGGAAAAAATCTAGCTGTATTCTCACCCCAGCTAGTCTAAGGAGGCCTATACCCCTTGGTATAACCATTCTAGGGCACTGCTTCTATCCTTTCAAATTACTCATTAGGGGCCACCCTACTAACACCCCAAGGCATGACCAACCAGCACCAATCACCAAGGCTAGGTATACAAATAAAACAGCAAATATTTACCTTTCTCATGCAGACAACCCTTATTTAGCCAAACCAAGCCCTTGCCTGTGAATCAGCTCATGCATGAATCATTACAAGCCCCTTTCTAAAACAGCCAGAGATGCACCAGTGAAGGGCCTTCTTTGGGCTTCTTTAATCTCTGGCCCTATAAGCTTTTCTATTTTCTAAAATCATCAAATACAGCCAATGATTTGCAACATGGGGTGCACATAACATAGCCAGATAAACCTTCATGTGTCAAACAACGGTGAGTGCAGTGGCAGGAACATATGAGAACCCTCACTGAAATCCCATCAGGCCCCACAGGAACCAGTCAACATTAGGACTGATGCCCCTTTACTATACATTCAGAGCTGCATCATGCGGGCTGATACATATATGCCATGGTATGCAAGGCGGTTCTGGACTTGGGTCAGAGGGATCTTGGGGTCCCGCTGGGGAAGATCAAGCATAATAGGGTATGAGTTGCTGATCTGGAACTCAGCCGCCTTCTTCTGCTGCTTGACCAAGCAACTATGTTTCCTTGCCCATGGAGCTATTAAATTCCTGCATCACAGTGGCACAGGCAGTTTTTTTTGGTTGGCAACTTGGTCCCAGGCCAGGCTACATTGATACTTGCTACAGTTCTCTGGAAAATCTGGGCAGTGATGACTTGACATTTGGGCCTCTAGGCTAAAGATGTCATAGCCTGATTGGCCAAAGCTATAGACTATTGGCTGCCTGTTATAGATTGTGTTAGAAACAGCTTATTATCATGAGTGCCTGGTTGATTTGTGCCTTGTGTGAGGTCAGGTAAAGGAGCACAAACAGAGCTATCCTGTTGGTGATTATCAGCCAGGTCAAGCCCAGATGGGTTAGGAGATAGGTATATGTTGGTTTCACCATCACCCATATCAAAGATCTAGGTGTAAATGTGGGCCTCTGCATGTGAAGTCCCTTATTCACTGACACTGGTATGTATGTTGCCTTGCTCACCAAGCCTGTCAAAATTGTTATTGCTAGTAAAGATCATAGTACTGTTGCAACTGAGGTTCCATCCTCACCTGCCAATGTATCTTCAAATACACAGGGGCACTTGAAGAGATACCCCATGATGTGTCTAACAGCATGGATCAATCTGATGATGTTGTAAAATTTTGGGTACTATCTCCTAATTAGGAGCGCTGCCAATTTAATACACTGATCTCTGCGCAAAAAATTCCTCAACCCAAACCTTATATTAAACCTGCCACTATGGCATCCCCTGTGGCCTTGTGACTTTCCCCATATGGTATATTAATTACAATATTCCTCAATAAACTGCATCTTATTCTTACCCTTGTCCTTTCTATTGGATTGTTGTCTTCTCCAATCAAATACTGAAGTAGCATTGGTCCAGTTGCAACAGTACAGTAGTTTTCAAAGCTATAACACTAAGTGAAACCAACTCATCTGTAAGTGAAATCAGCTCAGATGCAAATGAAATCAACTCACCTGGAAGTGAAATGAACTGGGATGAGGACGAGATAGAAGTGAGCCCAAACCTATAGCTTATTGATATAGATTTATTGGCTTTTAAGTTTGGCTGTATTTGAGTTGATTTCTTTTACATCTGAGTTGATTCTGCTTGGCGCCATAGCTTTGAAACCGCTGGATTACTTTCAGGAGAGGTGTTTTTTTTGAAATGGCGTAAATTGCACTGATGTTTTTGAGATGCCATGCCCTATCTCCAAATTATGGTATCTTGGATAAAAATTAATTACATTCTGTTTAAATATTTCTAGCCATGATTTTTGCTATGCTGGGCAAAATCTGGTAGGCATCCAGGGGTGGTCTTCTGTAATCATGATTGGTGATGTTTACAAAAGAAGCTTGTATTGGAATCTCGGCTGTTTTAAGGCGGTAGGACGATATAGCTGCTAAACCCCCAAGCAAAGTTAGCTCCAGGCAAACTGTTGAGGAAATTTTAAGCTACTCGGGTGATAGCCATTGTTTACTTTGATTGGTCTGCTCAAAGTCCAAACTCTCGCCCCATCAAGTATTTTCGTGATGCAATCGAATTTAATCTGCCAGAAACCTCCAAACTATCCAGAGTTGATCTGAGATTTCTTACTAAAACTTAAGAGATTTGTTCCACTCAATACCTAAACATTTGTGACTGAAGACAAAGGTGAGCCCAACAAGTTTTTAATCTATTCAACTAGTAAGCTATTACTTTTCCATAGCAATGGTGAGGTTATTAAATTATTTTATTAAGCACATGGTAGATTTTATGGTGCATCTTTTTATACTAATTCAGCCCCTTTTCTTTTTCCAAAATATGGATTTATTCTATATATTGTCCATGACCCTACTTATGGATGCCACTGAAGTAGCAAGTGAAATGATTAAATCCCTTGTTTTTATTGTGTCTATTCGCCAAAGATTATAACTCATCAAGCCAACAGCCACTTAGCCTTTGATCCATTTGAACTCTGATTTTAATCGCTAAACAAAAAATTACAAATTTAATCACTCATTTACCAATCAAGTGAAGCCTTTTTCTTCGGACTTAAACACTTCATTCAGTTGTTCATCTTAATGAACTACATTTTGCTTCCTTGGAGTAACACTATCTTTTATGAGATCGTTTCTTTCCAACGCCCCTCCAAACATTTTTTCGGTATCAAGCTAAAAAATATAGTCATCTTAACTCCGATTTTCTCATTAGTGATATAAATTTTCCTCACTTGAATTTGAAAGGCTACTAGATGGTTTGCAGAAAACTGCCAATAAATTCAGCTCCGACAGTAATTTTAATTACTCTGGGCAAGTATTATTAGCTTCCTGTTTTTCAATAGCCTCTTTAAACTGTGAGATATTTAATAAAAACAAAAAGTCACGAACATATTTTTAAAGCCTGATGTCTAGAGCCAAGATACCATGGCAGGGATAGAGAATCAACCGCGGCCAAGCATAGAAGTACCTAAAGTTGGGCTTCACATCCAAATAGACTATTCAGAAAAAAAAAGTGGACCTGACGTCTCTTGTAACCGAATCCAGTCTCAGTACCTTTGATTTCTCTCTGGCACCCATTTCGTTTCCATCAGCTTTTGAAAAGTTACGCGAGAAGCAAACTCAATCCCAGACCCGAGGCATTTCGCTTCAGACGCCCATCTGGACTTTTGAACTTGAAGATCTTTTCATCACCATTTCCAGTAATATTAAGCCAAAACTTCTCTTCGCAGTGTTAATTTTATAAAAGCTCCTTCTGGCTCTGTGGTTGGGGTCACGTCATCATCCATTAAACTGGACAAAGAAGCATCAGACGTTCAACTGCACACTCTTGTAAGCCATCTTCTTAAATCATTCTGACAATAGATTTAGCTTCTTCAAAAAGAGATCGAATGGGCTAGCCACTTGGGCCTGAAAGGCGTATTCCTCCCTCCCATCACTCATCAAAGCAAAGAAGAATGCCTCCCAAACTATGCACGCGTCATCAATCAAATAATTTCATCTAACCAAAGCCACATGCAGGTACCTTGTTTACTTATCTCTAACATGATAAGTATATCCTCCCCATTCATCTTGACGAAGACGTATCCATCTTCGCCTGGAAGAAATGGAATCTCTTCCGCAATTTAGTTGGGCACCAAACTCTGCTCAAGATTGGTACATGTCCAGCTTCCACTCCGTCTAACCTTTGCTTCAGCGTTGGTTCTTTCTGAATCTCACAGGCCAGGAATCAAGGCACGGGTTGCACAGTGGCTTGGAGAGCCCCTGTCCCATGTTTTACTGCCAGCTTCTCGCTTTATTCCCAATCGCAAGGGCTACCCCGTTCTATCCAGGGTTGATCAGGAGGCATTCAGAAGCTTGTACATGGTCGCACCCCATTTTGTTATCTTAGCACCCCAAAAGCCACTGCCCCAGCATACTTGCAATGGTGATGCGTCGCTTAGTGCTTACAGTGACTACATCCGACACCTGGCCTCTAACGTGGATCCTCCTACATGCGCCTTTGAAAGCCAAAAGACATTCGACTCTTTTGCTAAAGGCTATAGCGACTATCTCCAAGCACCATTGCAGGTAAGCTGTGGCTTTTCAACTCTGACTTTCGCATAGCCACTTATGGACCATTTGGAGTCTGCCACATACGAAGTCTTTGAGAAGGACCCTGTCAAATACCAGCTTTATGAGCAGGTACTTTGCAGTCGTCACTTTAGCTAACTCATAGGCTGTCTATAAGGCGCTGGTTGATTTGAATCGAGCCCATGATCCAGTGTAATATGCTCCCTTGGCTTGGCTAAATTCCAGTGTTATTATTGTTGCAGGCGCTGGCCGTGGACCTTTGGTAGATCGCTGCCTCAAAGCTGCTGAAACAGCAGAGCTGCCCATCAAGTTGTATGCCGTCGAAAAGAACCCCAACGCGTTTGTCACGTAAGTTTCCATGTTAACTCCTGCTTATACCCTAGCTTACAACGGAGGAAGGCCCAGGACTGGCACGATAAAGTCACCATCTTCTTTTCTGATATGCGAAGCTGGGTTGCTCCCGAGAAAGTAAGGGCCATCACTTCTTACCCTTAACTCTTAGGCGGATATCTTGGTGACGGAGTTGCTTGGCTCCTTTGGCGACAACGAGCTTTCTCCAGAGTGTCTTGATGGTGCTCAAAAGGTGTTGAAAGGTAACGTTGCTCTTGATGCCATCTAACGTTCAGACGGAGGAATTTCCATCCCTTGTGACTACTCGTCCTATTTAGCACCAATGTCTTCTGTGAGGTTGCATGAGTCGATTGCGGCATATAACGAACCTTCCAAGTTCGAGATTCCGTACGTCGTCATGTTTCAACAAGTTCGGCTTCTGGCTGACCCGGCCAAGACTTGGACATTTACCCATCCCCTACCAGCCAGCGGTGATCTTGTCGATGCATCTATAGATAACAGCCGGAACGATCGCTACTCGGTTAACCGCTTCAAGTTCACTCCTGATACTGAAGGGCTCGTACATGGATTAGCAGGTTACTTTGAAGCGACTCTATACAAAGATGTTGCTATGAGCATCCACCCTACTAACCACTCCCCTGGAATGTTTTCTTGGTTCCCCCTCTTCTTCCCCCTTTCTTCACCCATCCATGTTACTCCCGGGACTCAACTGGAGGTGCATATCTGGCGTTGCAGTGCACCTTCTTCAAAGAAGGTTTGGTATGAATGGTGCGCAATCCCCAAGGCCCCCCTCCAAACCTGCACATCCCAATCAGTCATCCATAATCCAAATGGAAGATCCTATTGGATTGGCCTTTAGGCTCTTATAGACTTTCATCCCATATATGAAGTGTCCATATCGCTTGCTCCGTTGTGTCGCATGGGGTAATTTCAAGTTGAATTGTAATTTAGCTAGCCCATAGGAATAAATTTAAACCTTCGACGTATGATTTACGGCATATCACTTCAAGCACTGGGTTTACAAGGTTAGATCAACTGTCAAAAACAAGCATCGTTTACAAAAAGTATTTTTGTACCTTGTGTTACAACTGAACTAAGCATGGTTCAGTATTTGGATTGGGGAAGACAACAGCCCATCAGGGAAGGGCAGAGAATAAGGATAAGATGGTAGCTTCACTATGAAGCGGTAGTTGTTATACTGTAAAGGGAATCCACTACCCCACAAGGGGTGGCATTGTTGTCAGATCCAGATATGGGGTGAGTGGCCACCAGCCAATTGGGGGATCAGTGCATGGAATTGGGAGCGCTCCTATTTGGGAGATATTGCCTGTAATTCGACATTGGCAGTAAGAGGCTAATGTCATTAGATACAGCATGGGGCACCTCTATGAGCACCCCCTGTGTATTATAAGATAAATGGTGGGTGGGGGAGTAAACTTGGTTGCAACACCCCCTCTTGCCTCCTGTTTGTCGTCCTTGACCAGAATCATGATCTGCAGGAGGTCTGGGAAGTTGCATCTGAAACATTTCTGGGCAGGTACAGCGCAGCAGGGGTGCAATCTGTCATGACAGAGTTAATTGGTATTACCTTGGGCATCTTCAAGCCGATAGGTGTGGTTGCCATAGACTGATGTGGCTTTGAAGGGCCCAAGGTGGTCAGGCTCAAGTTTTGCAGCGCAAGATTGAGTGTGCAGGCAGGCCAACCCCAGCATAGCTGACTTCCAAGTGCTTGGCTGCCCCCAGGATCCATTCCTGCTTGGCTTCACAGGCTTTGGCCCGCCGCTGTGCTGGTGAGAGGGTGACAGCAGTAAGGATTAGGGAGCAGATCAGGAAGAAACAAAACCTAGCTTGCAGCCATAATAAACCCTGGTTTGGGTAACCACCAAAAAGGTTGCCACTGACAATCCCTGGGAGGCCATGGGGAATGGAATCAGCTGAATACTGCAAAGCAGCCAATAAACCCAAGTGATCCAAAGTTCCAACAAACTTCAGACTATATTAGGCTAGAGGATGATGAAGCAAGGACTTTTACAACACTTGCATCCATTCAAGGGAGGGGACAGAGTTGGGTGGGATTCCAAAAGCCCCCAAACAGATTAGCCAGCCGTGCCAGGGGTTAGGGGTACATTGCTTGATGCAGGAAAATCTAGACAAACTTGAACGGGCAGGGTCAAATGGAAACCCAACTCAACTGAAATTGAGGAACCTGCTTTGGGTGCACATGTTATTTAACCTGGGATGGCTCTTGAGTGGGTTAGGTGGGGACAACTTCAGAATAGTTCCATAAGTATTAATTCAAGGGCTTTTTTCCTGGGCTTTTTTGGTAGCTTTTGGATAGTTGTTCAAACACAATTTGGTAGAGATCCTCAAGCATTCAGTAGGGATTGAAGTGAAGGCCTAGGGGAAGGCGTAACTTACAACAGCAGGGGGCTGGCTGGGACAGTGTACTTCAACTTATCCTGGTCCACCTCTGTCACACTGTTGGGTATACCAAAGGCCAGAGCGCTGGGGCTAAACCTGTGACAGAAATCACGGGATAGTATGAAGCCACTTCTAAGTGATGGGGAATTACCACCCAAATCCACATAGAATTAATGATTAACCACCAATGTGGCTTCAGATATCTTTTGGTAAAATTTCCAATTGTAATACTAGGATTAAGTAGAACAATTAATCCTAACCAAAGTAGCCCAAGATAAATTGCCTGAGAAAGCATCAAAATATCTTCAGAATAAAATTCTGGACATTGGGAGGCAACACAATTTTCAGTTTCTAGAATGGGGGGGCTCCAAGATTGGCTTGCATGAAATTAACATTGGGTGGCACCAACAACAAAGTTCCAGATGCTGGGCCCCATCTTCCAGAAATGATTCAGTTGATAATTAGATTGTACAGAATATATTGTAACAACCCAACCACAGGATGCATTTTGAAAAGTAAATTAGAACTAGGGATAAATTATTTTTATTGAGTAAAATTTTAGGAGGACTCAACTCTTAGAGTTGAAACAGTGAAAATTATTCAATATATATCAAAAATTGACTAAGCAATACCACCTGAATCTTGGTCTCCTATTCCTTCCACATTGTCAAGTAAGTATCTGGTCCAGGTTGCAAAGAACCCTTGTGTGACCAATTTCTGACAAACATGCTGATTAACAAGCTTGTATTGGGTGACCCTCAAATTACGCCAATTTATCAACCTCAATTTGCAAGGAGGAGCTGGTTTCAGCTGACAGACTGGAACAGCCGTAACCCATTTTCAATTGACCGTTTGATTTAAATCTGCTAACTTGGTCAATTTTGATAAAGGTTTCCTGGCTTTTTGAGCCTTCCTGCTTGGGCAGATAATTCCCGGTATGATGAAACCCACCGTGACATTACCCTCTACTTTAGCCCTGGGCACAATACCACCATCTGGGAGATGTTATAAGGAGAAATTCTTGTGGGCAGGTGGGAGTTCCATTGCGGCTAAGGTAAGTTCAGGATGGCCAATAGCAGTGAGATTGCGCTTGTAAAACTTGCAAATCAGATCTGGAAAATTGGAACAATTGTAGTGGGGAACCCAGGAGTTTTCAGAATCAGGATAACCCTTGCAAGACACCAAATATTCCAAACGGCGTCAATTCTTGCAGGAAGCCAGAATACAACTTAACTCATACTCAGGTTCTTCTTTCACAAGAATGGGTTGGGAAGAGGGAGTCTCTGTACCTTTAAAGGGAGTAAGAAGACATTCATGAAAGGTGTGGAAAATCTTGAAAGCAGGGGGTAAATTCAGCCAATAGGCGGAGGGACCAATTTGACGTTCAACTTTTAAGATGCCAACTTGCTTAGGCCCTAACTTGCAACAGGAAACCTTCAGGTTCATATTGCGAGCATCAACCATGACTAAATCACCTGGCCTGTAAGTGGGACCTTCCTGGCGCTTGTAATCTGTATATTCCTTGTAAGTTGTCACGGCAGCGGCAAGAGTAACCTGAAGCTCCTGATGAACCTGCTTCAATGCAGCAGCCTGATCAGTTGCAGCTTCCATGTTGCTAACCAAACAGGACCCATGTTAGAAGAAGGATTATAGCCCACATTGGCATAGAAGGGCAATACTTGAGTTGACATGTGCAGGGTGTTATTATATGTAAACTCTGCCATGGGTAAGTTATCACACCAGTCATCTTGTTGCGCATTAGTGTAGCAATGTAGGTAGACCTCCAAACTTTGGGTTACCCTCTCTGTTTGTCCATCAGATTGGGGTGAAAGGCTGTAAAACGGCATAATTTGATACCAAGAATTCCAGTAAAAGCTTCCCAGAACTGAGCAAAAAATTGAGGCCCACAGTCACTTACAATCTCCATTGAGATGCCATGTAGGGAAAAGATTCTATTCACAAACAACCTAGCTGTTTCCACCAAAGTAATTGTGGCTGAGCAAGGTACAAAGTGTGCCATTTTTGTGAAACAATCTACCACCACCATGATTGTGTTAACCCCATTAGAATTGGGAAGTTCACCAATGAAATCCACCAGCACAGACGTCCAGGGTCCTGCAGCAGGCTGCAGTGGAACCAGTAAACTAGTAGTCTTGTTCCATATTTCCTTAGACTGAACACATATCAGACAATCACAAACAAAAGCTGCTACCTGCACTGTCAAACCTTTCCAGGAAAACTGGTGGCGGATTAGTTCCACCATTTTGTTTTTCCCTGGGTGGCCTGCCATTGGACAGGTGTGATGAGCCTCCATGATTTTGTCCTGAATAGTTCCTTCTGGAACCCACAAGCAACCCTGATGATATAGAACTGGACCTATCTTATGATAGCCCTGGGGCTGGCCCACTGGGTTTGCACATGCTAGCCCCAATAGCCTGTCAGGAATATTCCTGACAACACCTTGGTTCAGGACAATATTTTGGTCACAATCAGACTTGATAAACAAAATGAAAAATTTCAGCAGTTCCCCCTTATTGGGGAAACTGCCGCAAAAGGCTGAGCCAAGAAAGCAAGAATTAAAAATAATTTTTTTAATTCTGATAGTTTTTATACCCCGCCCGTGGGCCGCACGCCAAGCCTGGCAGCTTGCCCGTGCGCGCGCTCCAGCCCACCCATTCCTGCATTAACTGCAAAATTCAAAATTGGATGCATGAAAGCATCCAATAATACACCAAGCCAATGCAAGCCCAGAAGTAACAATTAATTGCCTGCACACCACTTCCAATCCCCCTCCCAAAAAAGAATTCCAGACAACACCAAGTGTTTGGGGTTCTCTGTCCATTGTTTTACTCTATTCATGCCCCCACAAGGATGATAGTATATAAAAAATCCAATTCACTTGATGATATTTTGTGCTATCATTGAGTGAAATTACCCCTCAATAGTATCACATAAATCAATCATAACTTTACCCTACAAGAAACTTAAAGGCACTAAGCTTTGTCTGCCCTTTCCCAGGATCAGAAGATGAACAATCTAATCTTCTCAGATATTCTCACAGCCTGCCTAGGGATTGGGGGCCACCAATACAATCACCAGCATGGGCCATTAAATCAACCAGCTGGCAAGTACATCTATAAGAAGCCAGCACAACTAATCTCCTCTGAGCAGTACTCCTGGCCCACACTGGTATTGCCCCACTCCACCCAGTCTGTAGCTATATACACCTGTATATACTACATACTCACATATTTTGCAAGTAATTTTGGACGTTATAACGTACACACCAAGGTCTTCAGATGGATGATGACGGTCTATCCCATTGTGACGGCGCTCACAGGTTTCTAAGTTGCCAACTTGGTATCTTATTTTGCTAAAATACTCCCCCAATTTTTGGGTCTTTACAAGCCTATCATAGCCTTTGGACAGAGGTTGCAGAAACTTAACTTTGGAATATAAGTCCAGGTCTGCACCCTCAGTTAAGGAGATGGTGGCCAGCGTAGCAGGTGGAGGCAATACAAAAGGCACCACAACCTTGTCTGGAATCATAGTATGTGTGTTAAACTTGGCATCCATACTAGCATCTGGGAGATGAGAAGGGTTTCTGCTCAGTGCATCAGCCAAGTGATTCTCAGATCCCTTAATAAACTTGTAGCAGAACTTGCATCTTGTCAGGTCACCATGCCATCTGGATTGACAACCTGACAAAACCCTGGGTTATTGATAATACAGAAGAACTTTGTGGTCAGTTCTTACTACAAATGGATGACACACTGACATGAGATGGTGATGCCAGTGCTTTAACAATTCCACAACAGCCAACAATTCCTTATGATAAATCATGTAATTGCGTGCACAAGCCTCCATCTTCTGGGAGAAATACCCTACAGGTCTCTCAATCCCATTGCCAGCAGTCTGCAACAACACACCAGTCACAGCGTATTTTGAGGCATCTGTGGAAACCACAAAAGGAAGCTCAGGATCCACATGTCTCAACACAGATGACAACAACAAAAGAGCCTTGACTGCTGTGAACGCATTTTTGCACTCAGGCGTCCAGACCAAAGTTGTCTTACCACTAGCCAAATATAAAGGGGCGGTCACTTCAGACAAGTGAGGGGTGAATTTCTTCAAGAACGTACAGGTACCCAAGAAACTACAGAGTTGGGATACTGTCACAGGCGTAGCATACTCTTGAACCGCAGCTTCCTTGTCAGGGGCAATGGTGTGGCCATCCTCAAAGATAATATTACCCAGAAAGGTAACCTTACATTTAAAGAATTCACACTTACTCCTTTTAATGATCAAGTTTTCCTGGAAAATGCGCTCTACAACTGCCAACAGATGGGCCTTATGCGACTCCTCATCTGGAGAGAACACCAAGATATCATCTATATACACAATGGCACATACACCTAGGAGATCCCCCAAGACTGAATCAATTAACTGCTGAAAGCAAGCTGGAGCATTCTTCAATCCAAAAGGCATTACACGGAACTGGAAGATGCCCTTCTTGGTTATGAATGCTGTTAAGCATTTCATTCCTTCTGTGATCCTGATTTGATTGAAAGCATTCAACAGATCAAGATTTTAGAATACCTTAGCCTTATCAACACACCTAGAGATCTGGGCTTCAAGAGGTAAAGGGTAGGGATCAGGAATTGTAATGTTATTCAAATTCCTGTAGTCAATACAAGAACAAAGAGACCCATCAGCCTTTTGAACAAACAACAACAGGGAGCAGATTGATGAAGCCTTTTTAAAAATGTAGCCCTTTACCAACATGTCACAAGTCCACTCTTCCAAACATGCGTCTTCCTTCAAGGTTAAAGGGTAAATAGGAGACACAATTTGAATCAGATTAACGGTAACTTTAAAGTCAAAGTCAAACTGAGTGTGCTTGGGGAGGACCTTGCCCCTAGTGGCGTCAAACGCCGTGGACCAGGGTTGCAAGCATGCCAGTAAATCTGAACTTGTGAGGACAGGGACAGGAACCAATTGAATGGTCTGAAAAGATTGCTCCAATTCAGACATATCTAACAGCGGAATATGAATAGATATACTTGAAGAGTGTTCCACCTGTAGCACATTTTCTTTCAGCAAGGTTGATAAATTATAATCTCTCCACCAATCCACCCCCAAAATGATAGGATACATAAGGGTAGAGCAAATGGAGAACCTTGCAGTAAAAGACTGACCCGCAACTACAAATGTTACTGGCTTCTTCAGCTGGAAAGAGGGAAACATTTGACAGTTTCCACCCCTAACAAGCATTCCAGGGTGGTACTTGAGTTGTAGCAAGTCTGCAGTCTCCACACTCATGAAGTTCTTGGAAGCACCTGTATCCAACAAAATGGCTGGCCAATAGATAGTTTGACCATTATCAATGCTACCATAAAACAAGAAGTAGCCAGAAGTAGATTTATTTGCAGCAAAGGTTGCAATCTTGGCAGGGTCCTGCTTCTCTTTGGCAGTACAGACAGCAGCTAAGGAGGCAGGATGCTCCTGAAAGTATTGCTCAATATTTATTGAACAGCAGCTGGAAAAACAGGATGATCACAATCAATGGGAACAAGGGGCAACTCTTCGGACATAACCGTGGAAGGCTTTGCAGGTACAATGTGCTGAAGCATTGCCAAAGAACTATCAGGATTGGACACCACTGGTGCTTCATTCACCTCAATGGGTTTGTTCACCACTGCCAATTGCAACTGAGAAGAACTACAGGGAGAATGATCCTGACTTTTGCTGGAGGGAACTACTGCAGAACAAGGACCAGAAAACCAGAAGCACACAGCGGGTTTATCCTCAATTACCAACATACTTTGCTTGGAAGTTGACAGATTTGAGACCAGAGAAAGAATTTGGCTTACCAGGGCCTCAGTTGTGGTTAACAGGGAATCCCAAACTGCCAAATCCTGGGCAGTCTGGTCAACTGCTAACCACAACACTGAGAGTTTATTCACCTCAGGAACATCAGTTGTATGACAGTAGGCAAGAAACTGAGGAAGTAATATCAAAAGCGTAGTAGTACCCTGTTGGAAGGCGTACAGCTTGTGATATACTTTGAGCTCCTTAATAGATACACACAAATTTTTTAACAAAGGGTACAGGGATGCACTTTCAGTAAATACAAGTGGATTGTGTTCCACTGCAGACAACAACCATTCACGAGCATCCTCAGAAACCTTTGTCATCACATGGTAAACTTGGGATTTGTGACTAAGGCTTGAACCGGAATAGAATGATAAGGCTGACAAAACTTCACGCAAAATTTCATCAGTGGGTGGAGCAGGAAAATAATCTGGACACCAAAATGACATGACGCGACAGAAATAGGAAACAGAAGATCCAGTCTCAGCAACTGCAACCGGAGATGGAAACCACAAATTAAAGAAAAGTCCAAACTGAAAGCTCAGAAACAAGCTGATATAAATAAACATGGTAAACACAGATATCTCAACAGAGCAGGAGAAAAGAAACACAAATTCATGACAAACTGCTTCCAAAAACTCAGACGTAGAAGAGTTGAGTAATGTGACAGAAATTGCGGGATAGTATGAAGCCGCTTCTAAGTGATGGCAAATTACCACCCAAATCCACATAGAATTAATGATTAACCACCAGCGTGGCTTCAGATAGCTTTTGGTAAAATTTCCAATTGTAATACTAGGATTAAGTAGAACAATTAATCCTAACCAAAGTAGCCCAAGATAAATTGCCTGAGAAAGCATCAACATATCTTCAGAATAAAATTCTGGACATTGGGAGGCAACACAATTTTCAGTTTCCAGAATGGGGGGGCTCCAAGATTGGCTTGCATGAAATTAACATTGGGCGGCACCAACAACAAAGTTCCAGATGCTGGGCCCCATCTTCCAGAAATAATTCAGTTGATAATTAGATTGTACGGAATATATTGTAACAACCCAACCACAGGATGCATTTTGAAAAGTAAATTAGAACTAGGGATAAATTATTTTTATTGAGTAAAATTTTAGGAGGACTCAACTCTTAGAGTTGAAACAGTGAAAATTATTCAATATATATCAAAAATTGACTAAGCAATACCACCTGAATCTTGGTCTCCTATTCCTTCCACATTGTCAAGTAAGTATCTGGTCCAGGTTGCAAAGAACCCTTGTGTGACCAATTTCTGACAACCATGCTGATTAACAAGCTTGTATTGGGTGACCCTCAAATTACGCCAATTTATCAACCTCAATTTGCAAGGAGGAGCTGGTTTCAGCTGACAGACTGGAGCAGCCGTAACCCATTTTCAATTGACCGTTTGATTTAAATCTGTTAACTTGATCAATTTCAATAAAGGTTTCCCAGCTTTTTGAGCCTTCCTGCTTGGGCGGATAATTCCTGGCATGATGAAACCTACTGTGACAAAATCCTGTACCACTGTTTATTCTGGCGCAAAGAATGAGTGATGCAGTTGAAAAGTGTTCTTTTCAAGCAGAGCTTTGATGTTCTCAGGACAGCTTGGCAATCTTCTGGACTAGGAAACCATAAAGCTGTTCCACACACCTGTCAGCTTGCAGGTGATATGGGGTCCTAACCACGTAAGCTAAGGCATTCTTTATACAGTATGCCTTCATGATGTCAACCACAAATTCTGACCCTCCATCTGTGATGAGCTGCTTAGGCCAACCAAAGGGTGCCAAATCTCCTTGCCAATGAATCACGTGAGGGTGATAGTGATTGCAGCAGGGTTGGTAATTGCTCAGGCTAAAGGCCAACACATAAAATAGTTGATACCAGTAACAGTGTATTTCTTCCCTAGCTTATCCTGGGGCAGGGATCCTACACTGTTGAGAGGCCACTTTCAAAAGAGTTCTGTGGCTTTGATGGATAAAGAAGGTTTTGGCATAGCAGGTTTGAACATCTTTTCACACAGCATCCATGGCTCTGGGAGATTCAGGATGTCCTGACACATGTGCAGCCACCAGACCTTATGTTTCATGATTTTGAACAGATTACACTCTCATATGTGTCCTAGCATACAGTGATAGTGTAAGATGATATCTTATTGTTATGTGGTGGAAATTCAATTTGTCTTCTTCCCTTTTTCTGCCCTTTGGCATATGTTTCCTGTATTGGTAGTGAACTGACTCACATTTTCTTTTGGCTTCAAAATGATAAATGAATTAAGGCCCTCATAGCTTTTACTTTTGGGGTGTAGGTACATTATATACCAGTTGGGATCTAGTCTGACTTCCTCTGTGATTGGCTCTACATATAGTTGAAAAAGAGTGTTAGTTGTGACTAACTTCTTTCCAGGCTTATAATCTATGCAGATATGATGAGGGAGATGTTCAATAAACCCACCCTGGCGCCAAGCCAGATGTGACTGTGTGTTACAACTCTGAAGAGACTTGTGATAAGTGAGGAAACAGGGAGAAAAGATAACACCTTCTAGATAACAGTGTCACTTCTCAACATATTGCAAAATTGTGGCTAATTCCTTATTATGGATGAGATATTGTTTCTTGGTGTCTGTAAGCTTACATGATTAATAGGCTACTGGGAGGAAAACATCTCTGGTGGGTTTTACCTGCAGTACTCCACTATGGCAAGATCAGAAGCGCTAGTTTTGAGATCATACTGGAAGTTTTTATTTGGTAACTGAAGAACATATGCAGTTTTGAGACTTTGCTTGAGCTGTTTAAAGGCTTGATCTTGTACTAGTCTCTATTAAAGTCATTTCTTTGTGTTGAGAAGTTTGGGGAGAAGAGCAATGAGTTTCTCACAGTTAGAAATAGACTTGTGTACATACACTACAATTTCCAGAAAGAAATGTACTTGACTATCATAAGTAAGAGATGATATGTTGATGATCACCTTGATTCTAGCTGGGTTGGGTTTGATCCCCTTGACTGAGATGATATGTCCCAAGAACATTAACTCTGACTAAAGAAACTCACATTTAGATAGTTTGGCCTTCAACTGATGTTTGCAAATTGTGTTAAATATGACTCAAATGGGGTTAAGATGTGTTTCTTGATCCTGAATTAATATAATAATGGTATCTAGGTTACAAAAACACACTTTTCAACTAATTTCTCAAAAGCCTTATCCATGAGTGTTGCAAATGTATAGAGTGTATTAGTCATACTATAATTTATGACTCAACATTTAAACAACCCATGGAGTGTTCCTGTGGCCAATACTGACCTGATTGTACCATGTAGTAATATCAATATTGCTATAGACCTTAGAACCTGTGAGTGCAACAAATAAGTTGTCAATCAGCTGAAGAGGGCACCTGTTCTTTACTGCAACCTTGCTGAGAATGCAGTAGTTGTGACCAGAAAAAATATACCTGTCCTTTTTGGCTGCAAAAAATGCAATGTCACAGCTCACATCAGACGTCAATTGCTCTCCAGCAGGAGTAAAAGACCAGGCCTGGAAGGCCATGTACACTATAGTGGCTATTCTCACCAAGCAGTTGGCAGAATTTCTTAAGCAATTCCAGTAAGAGATATAATTTTTACAAAGGTAATCAACTCCTTCAAACCGCAAGTGCTCTTGTTGCACATTAGATTTTTTAAGATAATTTTAACATTGAGGAAGGGTTTCATTCCTCATCTTTATACTTAACTAAAGAAACAACCAATTCTTGTGCCACAATTGGTCTTATGACATTCTTTTCAGTGATATACTCTTTATGCTTAAAAATGAACATGTCTGTATGCTTAGGGACTGCAACTGACTTATGCCCATTGTCAGGAGTGACAATTTTCCTCCCTTCAAAACCCAGTTCCAAGAGCGGGTTTCAACCCCTGGTCCTGACCTCTTGTGGGCTGCTAGCCCCAAGGACCAATGAACCAACTGCCTGCATTTTATTGGGATTGAGCCTGCTCAAGCTGAGGCCGCAAATGCCTCCAAGGACAAAGATATCAACAAAAACTTGGAAGTCACAGCGCCTGATGAAAGACAAGAAAATTTCCTAAAGGAGAAAAAATAATTTTTACCATTAGCTTCATGAATTTGAAGTCTACCCAGATGATCAATCAAGATTCACCACCTGAGGAAAACGCAGACTTGAAGGCTGCCCTCATGAATACAGCTCAAGAACAAAATAGCCAAGCAACTCTTTCTGCAGATATATCCAATGAGCAACTTCTAATCAATCATGTCATTTTGCCACTCCAAAACCTGGGCATCCCGGCCACCTGACCTAATATTTCCTGACCCTGTGATAAACCCCCATAGTAGATGTAAAGTTTGGCGGTGGGGTACTATATAGACCCATGGACCCCGAGCTAAGACTTTATTGCCATTTTAAATAAAATGTTATGAGATATTGGTTTCACCAATTATTGCCCTATTTTATCTTTGTTATTTACCAACTCAGTTTGAATCTTTCTGGCCCGCCTGTCTTTCTGCCTGCAGTTTATTGTCCACCAGGAGCCTCATTTGGTTCTGTCCACTTTACAGAGTACTCTTTAAAGCCTGAATACAAAGACTACAACTTTGAAAAGATAATAGAGCATGATCTCTTGGCCCAAACAAAAGCGTTGATTAGATACAATAGACAAGGCCCTTGGCACGTAACTGAACCCCGACTATTCCAAGATAGATACAAATCCCTGTCCATGTACCAGTTGGATATGAAGCCACCTATCACCCCTAAGCCAATGCCTATGTCCACTTCCAAACTTCTCCTGGACCACACAAACAAGCTGTTTGGGATAGCGTACATCATCCTCACCGGGGTGATTGACACTTAATACCAGCTGCCAACCTGTGGTCCTGGGTGGGGAAATTGCTATCCTACCTTATTAAGTTAGCCCCAATCTTGTGATGGGCTCTGCCAGCAAGACCTGCAGCCTGTGTGTTCTCAGAAAACAACAGGCTGGCCGCCCAAGGTTGGTTCCCTGACACCCATGTTGTGATGTGCTTGGCTTTTGGTTGTCAATTGGACAAGTCCCTGTGATGTCCCCATTTCTTCCCCAACCTTCCCCAATAAAGTATTGGTTTTTAAAAAATTGGCTTTTGGTTGGCAAGGTGCCACACCAATTAGCAAGACCTGCAACCATAATCACAGGTAATTGTGAAAGCTTATAGTTGCTTTCTTGTTTAGCTATTTCCTTGGGGTATCAAAATACAGTCTTGCATGTGAGTTTAATTCCTGGGGTTTGCAACATAAAGGCCTTGCTAATCCCTGGCCATTCAGGATTGTTGATGAGCAGTTTTGTAGCACAAGGAGTGATTCCCAAAGTCCTCCATGCCTGCGGTGTTGTCATTGAGATTTTTGCCAACATGCTTGCATGGTGTTTCTGGGCTCTGATATATAGCCCCATATGGGGATAGAGGGGGGTAGATAAGCTCTTTTTTAGAGCATCCACAAGGTGCTTCCAGAGGTTTTTGCCCTTACTTGAGTGTTAGATAATACAGTGAGTGTGTAGTAGACAACATTCTCTGTAGTTGTACAGCATGCTGGATCTCTCATGATAAAGGTAATCAGTCCAGCATCTTGATGAATACGTCTTAAACTTGTCAAGTAGTTCTTGTAAGGCCAGGGGTGGTTCACTATGAGAGGGAGTTGGGGGAGGTTCAAATCTGATGAGTTCAACTGAACACTGATCAAGGTTCAACCTTCCCCCTTAAGTCCATTGGGGGCCTTCTTGGTGATGCAGACAAAGATAGTGATATTTAGTAGCTTGTTCATCTCAATCAGATAGATTTGGGACCAACACATTCCCTTCTAGATGTGATAGTAGAGGTGTCCCATTCAACATAGGGGCAGTTATGATGTAGCCAGCCCAGGCTGACAATGATGTTGTGGTACAGGCCACTCATGACAAGCCCAGAGATCCTGCCTTGAACGTTTCCCACTCTTGTCAAGAAGGTACAGTTCCTTGGGTGATAGCCAATCTTTGGGAGTTGGCTGCTTGTACTGCCCTGAAGCCACCAGGCCCACAGTCCAGCAGTCAAGGATTGGCAACCCCTAGATCCGTCATGGTACAGTCAGCCCCAATGGCTATCAGGAGCAGATGGGTATTCCCATATAAGCAGGATAGGTCCGCCAAGTGGTCAGCTCTATCTTGTGCCTGGCTGGCTGGGAGGGCAGGGTTGTTGCTGGGGACTTCAGAGGCAGCTAGGGCTTTGATCCCATGCACCTTATAGTTGCAGGGGGTTTCAGCAGGAGGGTTTGGTTTGTTGGTTAAGCTGGGGTGCAGAGCCTATTTTGCTCACAACCCCAGGCTCTGTCTGGATCTTTCATCTGGCCAGTTGAAGTCCTCCTTTCAGAAGAGCCTGGTGTCATTGTCTGTTGACAGGGCTTCCGCAGCCTGCTGGATTGTAAGCACTTCCAGGTACAAGACAAAGTCAGGTGAGCATATCTTTGAATCCACATTATGGCTTGGCTATTAGCCTCTATACTAGCTTTGCAACCAGTGCCAGTGGATGTGCAGCGCCCCACTGGTACCAATTTACAGGTATGGTGCTTTACCTGGTTGGTGGTGGGAGTGAGGAGCGGTGCATTCCGGTTGGTTGTAGCTTCTGGGGTGGCAGCCAGAGCTTGTGGCCAAGCAGCAGGGTATTCTGAGATGCTTCCTGATTATTTTGTAGCAAGCAGGGGGTTCCCGTGAAGCTGGGGGAAAGGGTTCACTGTAGTGGGGCTTAGCTGCTTCTTTAAATGTAATCCAAGCAGCCTTTGATTTTTATTGGCCCAAGTGGTAAACCATATGGCGGCGGGCCTTGAGAGATGCCCGGACACGGTGGAATCCCACATGGGCCCATGTACTTGGCAAATGTGGAGGCAGGTTTCTGTGAAATGTAGCCAACTTGTAATGTCAGTGCCTTCCATGCCCCCCGCAAAGGGTTCCAGCTGTAAGTTCAGCATGCCTTGTGACATATCAGACTGGGATAGAGTGACACTGATGTTTCCTTGTCCCAGGCAGAGCTGCTTGTAAATGTCAGTTAGTGCAAGCTGGTCTTGATAAATGGTGTAACCTTCTGGGATCTCTGGTTGGGATAGGTAAGAAGCTTTTTTGATGGGGTGTAGCCATACAGCCAGCCCTCTATCCTTTCTTGGGGAATCTTCTTAAGAATAGATCATTGATCAAACCTATCCCTTCTGCCACTGCTGCAACTGAACAAATCATAGTCCAGTATTTAGAATTGAAAAAGACACCAGTCCAAAGAAAGGGCCAGAGAATAGAGGTAGGGTAATAGCTTTATTGGGAAGCAGCAGCTGATATACTGAAAAAGGAAGCCACAGATCCACAAGAGGGTGGCATCATGGCAGGGCTTGAGTATGGTGTGAGCAGCAAACTGTTGATTGGGGATTGTTGTTTGGAATCAGCTGGGCTCCTAATTTGAGGGTATTGCTGGTATTTTGACGCTGGCGGTGGAATGCCCTGTGCCGTTAGATATGTCATGGGGTAAATCTATGTGCGCTCCCTGTGTGCTGTGAGATATGTTGGTGGGTGAGGTGCTGACCCTAGTTGTGACACATTATAATTGGGTCCTGCCACAGTATCACTTTTGGATGGGTTGTTAGCTATCATTTCCAGTATATTAACTGCTGCTTTCCAATAAAGCTATTATATCATTCCTAATCTCTATCCTTCCCTTCTGAACTGTGGTCTTTCTCAATTGCAATGCTGAACTATAGTCAGTTCAGTTGCAGCAGAGTGCCACTCGTGTACTGTGAACTCCGGTATCAGCTATGTCCCAGGGTTCAGATGTAAGGTTTATGGAGTCAAGAACGGTTCCAAGCCCAAAAGGATAGAATGTCTCTATAGCCGAGTGAAGTATACCCTATAGCTGATAACTGAAATGGATACCATACATTGGGGAGATCATTTAACGTACCCTCTCCAGCTCATCACCCTGGTGACAGGTGATGATCAAGTATCTATACTGAACTCTCTGCGAACTGGTCTTGAATACCGGTCTGTTGAGTAGCCATGTTTCTCATAGAGCTACGAACCAGGGGTGCTGGATTAAGTTTAACTTGGTTTATAAGCTTGAGGACGTGGTTTTGGATTTCTGGCAGAATGCTGATTTGTGGGTTGATATGGATGGTGGGTGGTTGTGGAGTGGACGCAAACCTTTGTCAGAAAGAGTACGCTTGTTTGGTTAAGTCGGAAGCCAAGGATTGAGCGAGGTGGATGCTAGCATCTAGCCCATGGTTTTGTTACGCAGTTGGGAAGGCTTTAGTCTAAAGCTCTCAGGTTGTTAGTTTACTTTCTAATCTTAACGGTTCTTGTATATTGGATACGTAGTCAGTTTAAGTTGCTGAGGGGAATCTGGTGAACTGCATCCGCAAATGCTTTTAGCTAGGGATGGCATTTAAAGTGGGGTTGTTGACTGAATACTTGTTTATTGTGAATACATGTGATTGGTCATATTTCTTGCTTACATTGTAAACTTGTGGGGATCCTTTCATTTTGGATCAGCCAGAGAAAGCAGACAAGCCAAACATTGTGGTATTGTAGAGCTTTGGTTAAGTTTATAAATGTGCATTACTCTGTTAGAGCAGAGTGCAAGCAATGATATAGGATTGCCATGGTTTGTTTCAAAAATGGAAAATACTGATGCACTTTAGTTAAGTATAATGTTTCAGATGGCTTGCTTTTAATAAACAACAAGGATAACTTCCACAGCATGAGTTCTTAAAGGCCAAGCAAAGATGAAAATTACCTTGAGCTAGCTTATAGAATTTACCTTCAAGATTGCTTTTGATAAATAATAAAGGAGCACTGAAAACAGATAAGCTTTACTGACAAGAATAGGGGGTCTGATATACACGAGCACCACATGCTACTGGAGAAACAAGCCCAATGTGATTTAAACACATGAGCTGCATAGCCATAAACAGGTGTATTGTAGGCCACATGGTTAAATAGGGGTTGAGACTGGGAGTTTCTCCTCAACCTGGTCATAGAAGACTCTAAACAGATTAGCCATCGGCATTTGATAGCACCTTACTTCAGACAGCCTTCAGTCCTCTCGGCCCATGATTCATTGAAGTCAAAGAAGGTGAAGGTTGAGATCTCATACTGGGAGGTTACTAATTCAGGCTCAGCAATGCGGCGGAACCACATGCCATATTTGGTGTGGAAGCGCCACCTCTTCTGAAGCTCCAAAGCAGCAAGGTATCTGGATTGATTAGAAAGCAAGGCACGTGGACTTACTGCTGATATGTTGACTTCTGGTAGTAAAAGATAAACAGCAGCGTATCTTGATCAAGGCAGCTAAACAGCTTAGGGTCTAGTAAGCTAGCTAGTGGCTGGCTAGGATAGTATGATGGAGTGTTGTGGGGATGCATGGGAGTGTATAGCCGTGGCCTGAAGGTTAGAAGCAAGTGAAACAACTTACGGGTCTAAGTCTGCAAGTTCAATCTTTTGGTGGTAGCCCGTTTCTAACATGCGCTCGTAATAGGAGCGTGCAATCAGAGCGTTGTTAACCACCTTGGCTGATGCATTTGCACTGCGAGATTTGGCCATCATGTCAAGATAGAACTTGACTAGAATGGTTAGTCTAACTTAGGGAACCCTTACCTCTTGCACGTGTCTCGTGAAACGTTTTACTGAGATCCTCCAAAAAGAACGGAAAGCTCGCCTTGCCGCCTGAAGCTTCTGGCTTAAGAGAGTTGGACATTGCTGGCTTCACCCTTTGAGCTGAGGCTTGATACTTCTGCATCGACACAGGCTGTTTAGGAGGCGAGCTTTCTACTTTGGAGGCCTGGGGTCTGGGAGTAGGCACCGGACTGCTCGTGGTTGCTGGCAAAGCTACTTGTCTTCTCTCCTGCATCTGTGGTGCTACAGGTGCAAGGATTGATATTGGTGCTGATGTTGTGAACAGACTAGAAGCCGCTTCGGGCACCACTGGAGCAGGGGTTGGGACTGTAGGAGGCTTAGATCCCGATACAGGCGGAGTTGGAGCAGCAACTGGCTGGGGCTTCTGTGCAGCGGCGGGTACACTTTTAACCTTCTGTGTAGCTTCAGCGGGTTTGGGCACGGATGCAGAAACAACTTCGGCAAGTGATCGTAGGTTCTTTGAGGTCGGTGGCTTCTAGCTTGTTAGCGAATGGCAAAGAAGAGGCTTACTTCCGGCACCTCCTCACTCTTGGCTGGTAGGGGCTCTATGGAAGCAATTAACTAAAGGAGTTGGGTATCTTCTTACCTTTCTTCGAAGGAGTGACAGAAATCTTCTTCATTGATGCCTTGGGCGAGAGACTCTGAGTCTTCTTTAGAGGAGGGAGAGACTCAGAAGATTTGGTTGTCTCGGAGGATATTTCTATAAAAAGGTCAGGAAAGGGGGGAGAAATAGATACCTGTGGGCGTATCTTTAGGGACGCTTGGAATGACAACTTCCGCAGCCCTGGGTTTAGAATTAGACGCTGAAGTCTTGCTGGGGGCAGGCTCTTTGACTAGCAATATAAGTATTGACTGCGACTCTCGCTTACATGAAGGGAAGGGCTGTGGCTTATCTTCAGCTTTGGAGGTCTAGAAAGGATAAGATAACGAATAGATTTGTGTTTACAGATTTGCTGCTTTTGGGCTTGACAAGCTCAACAAACAACTACAGGGTACTTAGTACATGAGTGTAGATTGGGATACCTCTAGATAAGAAAGTTTAGCAGCTAAAAAACGTAGATGGACTTACTTTCGTCGTCGTTGTTGTCCAGTGTACTCTGTGCAAGCTGATGTTCCTCGGTGATGACAGCATACAACTCTTCTTCTTCGTCCAAGTTGAGTTCGTCATACATGAATTCATCTTCATCGAAATCAGCTTCCTAGAAAATTAATTCGAGTTCAAATTTCTATGTTCACCTGGTTTTCTTCAACGTAATACGCAACGTTATCCTTGATTTCGTTGACCTATAATAAGGGTTCGCCTTAAAGCCCGATATATAGATATTACTTTGTCTGCAGAAACATGGTCATTTGCCAGCATTCTTAAAACAAGCTCAAGCCTATTGATATGGTGCTTGTGCCTTTCTACCATATGTTTGATTTGGTTAAGCCTCTCTACTTTGTGGTGATCCTTCTTCTTTTTTGGTAGGAGTCCGATGCCTTCTGCTTCGGCTTCAAGCACGTTAACTTGCCTTGATAATTCATCTACAAAGTCTGAAATCCATCCTGAAGTTTCTGATTTTTCCTTTTGCTTGGGGTCTATCTTTTCTGACTGCATAAGACCTTCTTTGGAATATGCTTTCGTTTTCATCTCCTTCTCAATAGCTTTAAACCTTTCCATGTACTGGAGTTTTAAGTTGTTAGATTATCGAGTCGTTTAATGGAAATTTTACCGATTCAATAAGCTTTCTGTTATCAGTGACAAAGGTCTTATCCTTAACTTCAGGCGAAGCTATCCAAGCCTTCATCTGATCACGACACCTTTGAAGTTTTTTAATCTCGGTTTTAAGACTGGCTTCATATTTATTCACCATATTGGGGTTTGATGAGGCATTCATCTTTTCAAGAGTATCCTCGAAGTCCGCTATCCCCTCCTGGATCTTCTTGGCAACCCTATCAATCTCCGCTTGAAAAAATCAATACACGAGCCCACACAGCTTTTATTTGAACTATAGTTAAAGAGGATATCTACCTTGTACTTTTCTACTCGTCATAATTATATATAACCTAAAAGAAACATAGATCCAAAGATGCTAATGAAAACGTTCCCTCTTGCATTCTCCATTATAACCACCAATCCAACCCTATGCCAATTTCTCACCACTCGTTCAATATAATTTTCTACTTCAGTTGCTTATCCCATCAACCTGCCTGGATTCCCACGTCGACTCATGTTTCTCACCAAAGAGCCCTTCCTATTAAGAAAGATTTCAATCTTCAATAAAATATATCTTCGCTGATCATGCTGGCGCATCCTTGTCACACTTGCTGTGGCTTGTATACGAAAGCTATGATCTATTCGTCAAGCACGAATTCATTTCGACCTCGTTCAAATGGACCCCTTAATTTCCATTCGCACCACCTGAAGCGATAAACTTCACCAGCTACTTGATTGATGTATTTCCAATCCCAAACATACTATCATTCATCAACCCCGATATTTCCCTTCCGAGCAAAATAAACCACTTAAAGTTTACCCTAATGTGAACCTATCTGGTTGGTTTAAATATATCTAAACCTTACTTTTATCAAAAACAAACCAATGTCAAGATATACTTCCTAGAACTATATAATGCAACATAAGGGAGACAATTAAGAAGAGAACAGATACCATTATAAGCCCAAAGAAGAGTTCCATATATCTTGCTGTTATACCATATACAATCCATGAGGATCATGCAGTTTAAAAGAGTTGAATCCACTGAAGAATCCTGGGGTCAGCCCTAGCATAATCTCTGGATTGAGTCTTAGAGCTCCTTTCACTTAATAGTTGAGCCATTCTTAAGGGGAATGATTTTCTGAGAGGTAGTCATTTCTCATGTTACATCATCTTCTCCCAATGTATTATAATGTGTAGCATTGGGCAATCCATTAAGGTTATCTGGGAGTCAAGCTTGATATTGATCCAGCTTAGCCTCAGATACTGGTAGATATGGATCTCTCTGCATTTTCTTACCTTACATAGGTTAATTTGATTATGCCATATCAGTTTGAGAGCTGATTGATATCCCATATCTTTGCTAAGGTATGTGTTGTTAGGTCTGACTTCCACGGCTATCCAAGGTCCATGCAGGCCAGGTCACAGTTTATGATGATCATCGTTGGCTATTCAACCTTGCTTGCCAATCTGGATCATCTCAACTTGGGGGTGATACCTTTTTCTTTGGATTCTTATTTCCCTGCATACTTGATCCTCATAGGCTCTTTATACATCTTAGTTGTCTTCTTTGGGTATCACTCTTGAAAGCAACGGTCAAGGCCCTAAACTGCTGCTGATGGTTATTGATGTTTGCCCATAAACTATTCCAGGCAAGCATTTTCTGGCATTCTTATTTACTCAAGTACAGCAGACCATCAGTGCATCTAGTGACATGTCTATCCAGAGTAGCAGGTTACTGGTTAAAAACTTCCCTGGGTCTTAACTAGGTAACCATTTATTATTTTGGCACTGACATCTTCTTGAGAATGACAGAGGTCACTGGTTGTTCATTGGAAATTGTTCTCTATTAGGCAGGCCTTTATATTCTCTAGGGTGAGTTCCCTTTCATCTGTGACAAGGAGCTCAGGTTTATCAATCTTGGCAACTATCAACCTGCCAATAAATCATCTTACCCCACTAAATTTTATTCTCTGATGGCCTGTGCCACAGGCCATCCAGTTGCACTGCTAATGGCTGATATGATGTAGTTATTGGCCTTCTTTTCACCCTTTACATGGCCTATGATGTTCAATCTTTCATACCCAAGATGGTTGGGTCATTGGTATCAGTACTATGGGTCTTGAGGATGGTTTAGAGTGAGAATAATTTTCATAGATCTCACATTGATCCAGGGTTTTTTATGCTTCTTGGTGCCATGTGCTTCTTTAAGCTTGGCTAAAAGTCATGGCAACAAGATTTTAACCGTAGGGTCAGGCGTTTGCTAATATGGATCTAAGTCTATAGAGATACATAAGGTATTTAACTTAAGGCTCTGAAGATGCTTTATATACAGTAGCCTTCTCTAAGTGGAGCTAGTGAAGATGTGCCAAAGTGCAAAGAAACAGGATACAAGATAATGTGCTAGACCTGGATTTTGCTGGGAAACTTTAATGAAACTTATAAGCTTTCATGAGACCACAAACCATTGGGGAAACAGCCAGCTCATTCATCACCAGGATAGTCAAGAGAGGGTTTACTCAGGCTACTGATGGTAGGGTTTTTGTGGTGTCTAGAGAAGAATTAGAGAAAGCAAGATTTGGAAGAGGAGAAATGTGATCTTAATAAAATATCATCTGTTTTATATACTGGAGATGACAGGGCCCAAAATGCCTCTGAAAAGCTATTAGCCTGCATTGCCTTAGTACCATAAGAAAAATTGTACCTCAAACCAATCAGGAAATGATAAATTGTGAAAGCAATCAATTTGTCTTCACAATCCGGCATTTAATTGCCACAGTATTTAGTAGTTGTTGTGGCACGTTGCAGACAAAAGATAAACATGCCACAGCATGGCAGCAACCAGTGTGTTGCTCCCTGTGTGCACAAACCTGCAGAATTCCATCCTAGATGTGAGTGATACTGAAAATAATGCTGCCAGCCAACTGGTGGCACAAGGGATTGATAACTATCCAGTAAATATAAAAGATGAGAAAAAGAAGCCTTTCTCAGTGTTCAAATAACAAATAAAGATCTATGCAGGGTGAGCTTCTTTGGCTTACAGGAACTTATTGCATTGCTGGAAATTTATATATTTTGTTTGCCTCTCTGCACAAAGCCCAGCAGCAATATCCTGTCTCTGACCTGTGGCCACCAGGTGTTTTCCTAGCCCTCTTGGTTAAAACTGCTCATATTTCAGACCCAGAGTTCTACCATCCCCCATCACTTGGATCACTTTCTTGGACATCCATCTGCCAGTTCAGGGGGCCAGCTTCTAACATCAATGATGGAAATCCCTATTGTTCCTCCCTCACCAGAGGCTCATCCTGTCCAAAACTTTAGTAAACTGGGGTTCATGCACATAATAGTGTTAATATTAGCCAATAAGGTTGTATCTTACACTGAGAGTTAGTTTCCTTGGAATACTACTTTCAATTCATCAATCATAATTTATTTTATTGCCTACATGGACTTTCAGGCCTGGCCTGACTCTCCTGTAGGAGTGTAGCTGGACACTGATATGGGCTGTGGCAGGAGAGATGTGGATTGGGGATGTGCTACTGATCATGATCATGATTTGGGGGTTATTCCAGAAGTGTCATATGTTGGTCCAGGAATTGGATGTTATCCTTTTAGCTGAGCAGCAGCAATGAGGCTGAATCTGGATAGTTTCTCTAATTAGATGTGTGTTGCAACAGAGGGTTGATTCTTTCAAAAGAATAGTGGATCAGCAAGGAGAAAAAAGGAGAAGTAATATTCTTTTAAGATTTGAGCCAGAAGTAAGCGGGATTATAACTGTCTGAATGTGACCATTCACAACAGCATTCTGATTTAGATCCACTTCACAGGTATTAACGTAAAGTGAACCTTTTTAAGCGCAAGTTTTTACAGACAGAGTTATTGTTCCTTTGTCATGGCCTGGGTTGCTTCCAGGAGAACCTTCATCCAAAGGGAAGGGTCAAGCCTGGAAGGCCCAGTAGATGATGGGGGTCATCCTCATCATGTAGTTGGTAGCAGTGGCCCAAGGACGCCACACTCCTATGTGGGAAATCACTTTCTCAGCAAGCTCCAGCATGGTTAGGTAGGCAAACCCAAGCTTGCTGTAATTATAAGACAAGATAGGATGAACAAGGGGGCTCTCCAGTAGTTGCACTCATGGGCTGGCTCAACGGGGCAAGTTAGAAAATCAGAGAGACACCTGGGAAGGAGAGAGAGGCACAGGAGCAGAAACTATCTCCTGATCCAGCACTCTGGGAAAAAGAACATGGGCAAACATTGGTTGATTAAAATCAGCAAGAAGTTACCCTGTCTCCCAGTGCTGGCGTTGAAACTGTAGGTACTCTCTATTAGATAGCACCAGCATTATGAGGTTTGTGATAATATAGTAAACTCCTGCAAAGCAAAAGTGCTCTGATTACATTAACCAACAGAACATTTATTAAGTGATGTCAACAGGCAAGGAATTTCCTACTTTCACAGCAATATACTGCTGGGAAGTTGGCTCTAGGCTTGGCAGGGCATCTTTGTTGGCTGACTGGTCATATTTCACTGCTTTCCTGGCCCTGGCTTCTTCTTATTGGTTGTTCAGGGGTAGCAACACACTATTTTCAGGCCCTGGCACATGAGCCAAACCTTGTGGTCTTTCAGGGATCTTTTGGGGGCCAAAATTCTCAACTTCTGAGAGTTTTGTCCAATAGAAAACATTCCTGGAGATAAAGACAGCTTCTGAGGGTGCCTTCAGGTGAAAGCGTCCCCAGGGCATCAACTTTAGCATTTGAAGAATTGTGGTGTGAGTTAATAAAACCTTATTCTCAGGCCCAATTGGGCAATTGTGCAATTGCAACTTTTTATTCCTTTGTGCCAATATTATTGAGTTATTTGTCAGTGTATTTGCAGGCTCTGACACAGAGAATTCTGGTACAAGAACCCCACTGCACTGTTTTGTGAGAAATACAACTACCCTCCAGCTTATCAAACTGATATAAAAGCTCCATTCAAACCCAAACCTGACTGTCTACCCCTGTTCCTGGGCCAAACCCTCTATCTGCCAATCAATATACAGGCATAGCCTACATTACCTTGTCTGGACTAGTTAACACTATGATCCCCTTCACTGGACCATGGGCCTTGATAGGCCGCTCAGCATCTTACCTCATCAAGTTAGCACCCCTCATATGATGAGCCCTACCCTCCTTTTAACAAAGTAAGTTGGCAGCTGAGAGCAACAGGTTCTCTACCAGGATGTGGTATCCTGATATTGATCTAGGGTTTTTTATGTTTCTTAGTGACATTTGCTTCTTCAGGATTGGCTAAAAGACACAGCAGCCAGATCTTGAATGTAGGGCCAGGTGTGTACTAAGCTGGAGTTCAGTCTACAAAGATGCATAAGATACCTATCTTGAGGCTCTGAAGATGCTGAATATATAGCATAATCCTCAAGGTGGGGCTAGCAAGGTTGTGTCAAAGTACAATAAACACAGTAAAACATAATAGGCCAAACTTGGATTTTGCTGGAAAATTTTAATAGAACTCATAACCTTCTATGCAGCCACAAAAAATTGTGCAAACAGCCAGCTCATTTGCCATCAGGATAGATGAAAAAATATTACTGAGGCTACTGATGTTAGGAAATTGTGATTTCAAGAAGAGGATTAGGGAAAGCAAGATTTGGAAAAGAATTTATGTGATTTGATTAAAATATCATTTGTACTGTATAGTGGAGCTGTCAGGGCCCAAGATGCATCTGACAAGCTATTAGCTCACATTGCTTTAGTACTGTCAGGGAACTAACCTTGGGCAGCCAGCCTGTTGTTTTCTGGGAATGCATGCGCTGCAGGTTTTGCAGACAGAGCCTATCACAAGATTAGTGCTAAATTAATAAGGTAGGGCAGCTATTTTCCCACCCAGGACCACAGGTCAACAGCCAGAATTATAGTGTCAATCACCTTGGTGAGTGTGATGTACACTATCCCAAACAGCTTGTTTGTATGGTCCAGGAAAAGCTTGGAAACGGACACGGGCATTGGTTTAGGGGTGATTGGCGGTTCCATATCTAAATGTTACACAGAAAGGGAGTTGTATCTATCTTGAAATAGACAGGGCTCAGTTATATGCCAAAGGACTTGTCTATTGTATCTGACCAACAATTTTGTTTGAGCCAAGGAATCCTGCTCTATTATCTTTTCAAATGTGTAGTCTTTGTATTAAGGCTTTAAAGAGTACTCTGTAAAGTAGACAGAACCAAATGGGGCTCCTGGTGGACAATAAACTGCAGGCAGAATGACAGGCAGACCAGCAGGATTCAAACTGAGTTGGTAAATAACAAAGATAAAATAGGGCAATAATTTGGGAAGCCAATATCTCATAATCTTTTATTTAAAAATGGTAATTAAGTCTTAGTGTGGGGTCTATATAGCACCCTGTTGCTAAAATTTACATCTATTATGGGGGGTTCATCATAGAATCTGGAAATATGAGGTTGGGTAGCCAGGACTCCCGGGGTTTGAAGCGGCAAAATAGCACTGTTGCTGGGGAGTTGTTAATTGACTTGATCCTTAGGAAGGGTTGCTAAAATCTTCTGTTCTTGAGTCATAGTCATGGAGATGGCCTTCAGGTCTTGTTTTCCTTGAGTGGTAAATCTTGATTGGCCACCAAGATAGGCTTCAAACTCATCAAGCTAATGATAGGAATTACTCTGCCTCTATTGGGAAATTTGCTTTTTCTTTTATTGGGAACTGTGGTTTCAAGGTTTTTGCTGGTATCTTCATCCTGAGAATTGTTTGCGGCCTCAGCTTAAGGAGAATCAATCCCAAAAAATGCAGGCAGACAAGCCCCTGGTCCTTGGGCCTGGCAGCCCACGAGTAGTCAAGACCAGGGTTTGAAACCTGCTCTTAGACCCAGGTTTTGAGGGGAAGAAAATTGACAATCCTGACAAGTAAAGTGGGTTTCAAAGCTATGACGCTAAACAACAAAACTCATCAGTAAGCAAAAACAACTGTGTTTTGGGTGAAAACAACTAAAATTTAAATGGAGTCAATTCAGATGCAAATGAAATTAAAATCAGTTAATTTACATTCATTATCAATAGATTTGGGCTTACTTCTATTTTGTTTTCTTCTGAGTTGATTTCATTTAAATCTAAGTTGTTTTCACCTAAAACTCAGTTGTTTTTGATTACTGATAAGTTTTTTCTTAGTGCCAGAACTTTGAAACCTACTGTACTTTAAAACAACCCACTACAAGGTGCTAACTCTGGCACTATTGCCAAAATAAAGTATACCAATATTCAGTTTGTCTAAGACACTGCAAGTATTTTAATTAAGTAAATAAGAAGAATAAGATACTTTAAAATTCCATCATATAGTGAAACAACATCATTATACACTATCATTGTACCCTAGGACTCATCTGTGAATGCAACCTGTGAAAAATCATTAAATGCAAGGTCTGGTGGCTATTAATGCACCAGTAAATTCTGAATCCTCCAAAAATATGTGTATTGTGTCAAAAACATCTTCATTCTATATCTTATAAATCTGTATCTAGTAGGGCCCATGAAGCCATTCAAGAAGTGAAAATTCAATACTGTTAGGCCTCTTCCTTAGGAAAAACTGCACAAGAAATATTCTAACTCACCAACAATTATTTTACCTAGTTGCCAGTTGCATGGATAAAACCAATCACAATAACACCACCAAAACCTGATAAGTTGAAAAATTTGTGGTTTACTTTGATTGCCCTAAACAATAAGTTACTGATGATATGAAAGAGCTTGTGATATTTGTCACAAAGAATATTGTTTCAATAATGCTCTTGATTCAATGGTGATCATATATATCACTGACAAGCCAAAAGTTAAGTAGAGATACCCAACAGCTCCCTGGTACAGCTCATCTATAAACTGTCATGAGAACATCTTAACATGACATGAACTGAAACCTAGTCACATTGTTTTTCATTCTAAAGGCCAGCACTAACTGTGAGACTTGTTTCAGCCCCAGCACCCTAGCACTTAGCATCCCAGACTGTTTGGTAGAAACTATACAAGATAAACTAACCTCTGTTTCTCCTACAAAGCCTATCCTTGTGATCACTCCCTCTTTTGCTTGATTGAGTGACAAGGAAAAAGAAGTGAAACAATGATTAGTTTCAGGGGATGCTAAACATCTATAGGCTTATCATTTTATCAGAGACCCTGTATAGGAAGGCAACCTGTGAGACACTAAGATGGGCTCTCTACTCTTTGGCCCTTTAAAACAGCCACAGCTATAAATAATTGCATCTATTATCTGAAAACCACTAATGACAGCACCAAACAGCTTTATCACAGATAAATGCGCCCCTGTCATGCTAATCCTGCCCAGAAGCGCATTTCTTGAATCTTTTCAAATGCTTCACAGGGGTTTACAGTTATTGAATAAAATAGGCAAGTAGGGGCAAGAGAAAGTGTTGCAATTAAAATGTATATCTCAGTTGTCAATATATCAAACAAAAACCAGTGGCTGCTCATTCAGTCACTCTCTGTTGTATCTATCATGGTACTTTCTTTTGACCCCATACTTTCTTACAGGATGATACGTCAATTATAACAAAGATGCTGACAATGACTCTTATCCAGATTACTGCTGATTCCTATTTTGATTATTTTTATGTATGCTATCCCTTGTGACCTAATGATTTTTTTCATATTATAAGAGTTTTTTAATAAACATCATCCTATTCAAGATCTCTTTTCTGTCTTCTCTTGGACTGTTATCTTCCCCGACTTTGTCACAACCCATACCAGAGTCCAGCTGGACTCCCACAGGGGAGGCAGGCCAGGCCTGAAAAGCCATGTACACAATAGGCGCTATGCAAAACAGGCAGTTTATAGCAGTGGCTAGGGGGCGCCAACTCTCAGTATGGGGAACGACTTGGTCGGCCAGCCCCAATACTGTGTTATAGACAAACCCCAGCTTGCTAAAGTCCTGGGTGGGAGGCGCGTCAGGGAGAGGAGGGGCAGTTGGAATATCCTTCATTGCTGGTGGCAGGTCCAGGTGATGGGCATGTAAATACTCCAGGTCAAGAGCGCAGGGCGGTTTGGCAAGGACAACAGGAGTATGGCTGGGAGGATATGGGTATGCAAGTTTGTATTGAGTAGTGGATTCACAAATGGATGCAAAGAGAATAATTAAATTTGAGCAAAAATAGACAATTCCTGCAATAAAATAATAATTTCTAGGCATAAACTCGCTTTATTAAGATGTCAACAGTGAGGAGGGCTTCTCCCTCTCACTACTTATACTTACTGAAGGTTCTGTGGCCTTTTGTGCCACCAGAGAACTGATGGCATCATTTGGAGTTGGATTTACAATTTTACCCAGAATCTGCATGCTTGGCCAAGAGGGTGAGATCTCATTGGCTGCTATAACATGAACCTTTTGAATTTTGCAGCATGGCAAGTTGCTAAAGTTATTTTTAGCTCCCGCAATGAATTGATTGTCTGATTGCGCAATCAAACAATTGCGCTCCCAATGTGCCATTTCCTGATAGGTAGGTGGCCCAAATTTGATAACAGGCTTGATGCCAGGGATTTGAGGCTTGTGTGCCTCTCAAATCCTGGGCCATTTGCTAGTCAAAAGGGGGTGTTTTGCCCTGGAAAGTGCTTTGTGGGGGTTTCTATGCTGCGTGTTTACTCAACTCTAAGGAGGCCAGCTGACTGTCCAGGGCAATCTGGGCCCTGAAATCATCCCCTACCATAGTTGAGCTTGAAGAGCACAACTCTTTACTCTGAGACTTATATTCCTTTAGTAGGATGGCGGCATTATCCAGGTTGGATTCAGGTTCCCAAGTATTCTCTTCATGGGGTATCCTTTCCTTTTGACCAGGAAGTGAGGTTTTTGGTATCAGAGTTTGTGTCCCAGGATGGCTTCAACCTTGTGTTCCATGAAGCTTCCTATTTTGATAGATGGGGGAGCTGTTCTCACTATCTGGTGCAGGAGAGAAGGTCCTTTCTTTTTTGATAACAGGGAGCAGTGTAATACATTGTGAATCTTCCATCTGGGGGCAGTTCTAGTTGGTATGCTACGGTACCAATGTGTTGTAAGACTTTGTAAGGACCTGTTTGTTGGGGGCTCAAGCTAGCGCAAGGGGCAGTGGTCTTGATGTTCTTAGCGCTGAGATACATAAGGTCTCCTACTTCAATTGGGGGGCCAGGGCTTTGTTTCTTGTTGGCAAAATCCTTGTATACTTATACTGCTCTTCTCAGGTTCTTGGTACATTCTTCTTGGCACGTGTGGATGTTGCTAACCCAGTCTTGTCCTTCAGGGTTGTCGGCTTTCTCTGTGGGGGGGCATCCCACGTGGGGTTGAATCTGTATTTGTTTTTGAAGGGTGACATACCAGTGGAGCTGTGGTCTTGGTTGTTGTACGCAAACTGAGCCATTGGTAAGTGGGTTACCCAATTGTTCTGTTCTGAGTTAATGTAGCATTGTAAGTACTGTTTGAGGACCTGGTTCACTCTCTTGGTCTGTCTGTTGCTCTGGGGGTGATATGCAGTAGACAACAATCTTTTTATTTCCAAGTCCTTTAGGATGTGGGCCCAAAACTTAGAGGTGAATTGTGGGCCTCTGTCCGAGACCACTTCTTGTGGGAGTCAATTTTTCATGAATACTTGGTTACGGAATAGAGTGGTGGTTTCCTTTGTGGTTACTTTGGTTGTTGTTGGAATGAAGTGAGCCATCTTGGTGAAGCAATCAGCAATTAAAAGGATGGCGTTGAATCCTTTTGAATTGGGTAGCTCCACAATGTAGTCCATGGAAACTGACTTCCAAGGGCCTTCTGCAATCTGAAGGGGTTGTAGTAATCCTTCTAACTTTTCTTGCTTAGGTTTGGTACGTCTGCATTTCTTGCAACCACTGAGGTATCATTCAATCTCTGGCTTCATCCTGGGCCACATGTAGGTTCTCTGAATCCCTTTGAGAGTCTTTGTACGTCCAGGGTGTCCTGACATGGGGGAGTTGTGGTATTCCTTCAGTATCTCTAAGCGCATTGGTCCTTTTGGTACATAGGTGCTCCATGTAGCTGCAGGGTGTTTCCATGTAGGGGGTAATCATTTTGGTAGTATCAACTGTTGATATCTTTCTTTAATTCTTCCATGATGGAGATGCAGTGCTGGTCTACGGTCTGAGCTAGTTGGATTTCTTCTCTTTCTACTGGCTAGCCCCAGGAATAGGAGCATTGGCTCAATCATGTTTGGGGACAGCAAGGATTTAGTGTTGAATTCTTCAATCTCTTTGGCACTAGGGAAAAGGTCAACACTTTGGCTTAAGGCATCTGGTACAATGTTGATCTTGCCAGGCTTGTAGCTGATTGATAAGTTGTAATCTGCTAGGAATAAGGCCCATCCAGCTTGTTGCTGATTCAGTTGTTGTGGTTTGAAGAAGTATGTCAGGTTCTTGTGATCAGTCATGATTCTCACAGGGTGGTTGGTGTCACACAAGTATCTTCTCCAATGTTTCAAGGACTGGATGATACTGGCATCTCTTTATTATAGATAGAGTAGCTCAACTCAGGCAGAGTGAACTTCCTTGAGTAGTAAGCTATAGGGTGCAGCTTACTATCATGTCCCTCCTGAAGCAACACCCCCAATGCAAAGTCAGAGGCGTCTGTTTCCACAATGAAGGGCTTATTGTAAACCGGCATTGCCAAGACAGGGGCAGAAACAAAGGCAAACTTTAGCGATTCAAAGGCTGACTTGGCGGTATCATCCCACACAAAAGGGTGTTTCTCAGAGGTGAGGCGGGTCAAGGGCAAGCAGATTGAAGAAAACTTTTGGACAAATTCCCAGCAGAAGTTTGCCAGGCCCAGGAAACTTCTGACCTCCTTGCAGTTCTTAGGTTCAGGCCATGATGTCACAGCCTCTATTTTATCAGGTGTCATTGCAAAACCTCCTTTCAGTACATTGTACCCCAGGAACTCTACTTCTTCTTGGAAAAACTCACATTTCTGGAGCTTAACAAAGAGTCTGTGTTCCTTGAAGCGTTGTAGGACAGCTTGAAGGTATTCAACATGTTCCTCAGGTGTGTGACTGTAAATGAGGATATAATCTAAGTAGGCTACGCAACACTGGTCCTTGAGTCCTCTCAAGACCACATCCACCATAGTTTGAAAAGTACTGGGCGTGTTGCATAGCCCAAACGGCATAACCAAGTATTCAAAAAAACCTTGCCTAGTCTTGAAGGCAGTCTTCCATTTGTCATCAGGCCTGATCCAGATCTGGTTAAAGGCATCCCTCAAATCAACCTTTGAGAAAACAATTCTCTCATGAAAGCTGGTCTGAGAGGTCTTTGACATTGGGTACGGGGTATCTGTTCTTCACTGTGATGCTGTTTAGGTCCTGGTAATTGACACAAGGACGTAAGTTGCCACCCTTCTTTTTAACAAACAATAGAGGGGACAAACAAGGAGATTTGGAGACGCGTATATATCCCTTCTTCAACATCTTTTCCAAGTACTCTCTTAAGGCTGCTTGTTCCTTCATGTTACAACTATAGATGGGTCCATTTTTAGGTTGGGTTCTGGGGAGGAGGTCAATGGCGTGGTCAAACTGGCTATGTTTTGGCAAGGTGGTGCTTCTTCTGTGGAGAAGACAGACTCCCAAGGCTTCAAAAAATTTGGGATCTCGGCCTTACAGGGTTCCATGGTGATGTTGTTTAACTCAGGGGTCTGCTGGGGTTCAGGCAGGGGACCTCTAAGGTTTGGCTCTCATGAGTGGCAGTCACTTGATGGTTCTTATAGTCCAAGTTCAATTGGTGGTCAACCCACCATTTGAAACTTATCACTACAGGTTTGGGAAGCTTCTCCATGACGTGGAATCTGGTGGGCAGCAATCTCTTGTTTAACTTCAGGGAGAAAAACTTTTCACATTTGTGGGACAGGTCTGTTGTCTTGTTACCCAAGGTTACCATTCAGGAATTTCCCTAGATTGGTACACCAAGTTTCTCAGCTAGGCTATGTTCCATGTAGTTGAGGGTTGCCCCACTGTCTAGGAGAGCTACAGTTTTCACCTCATGGTCATTATAACATAAGGTAGTGTCAATGATAGGATAAGATTGTGAAGCGTTATTTATTGCTGATATGATTGCTCCTTGGGTTCCATTGGAGTGGCTAGTGCAGTCCTTGGATAAATGGCCACTTGTCAGGGATCCAGTCTCAGGCGGCTGGCCCGCTGTTTCTGGGGATAACTTGGGCCAGGGTTTTTGTGGGCAGGGCTCACCACAAGAGAGGAGCTAACTTTATAAGGTAGGAAGTAGACTTCCCCACCCAAGACTACAGGCCAGCGGCCGGTACAATGGTGTCCACCACCCCTGTGAGGGTGATGTACACTATTCCAAAAAGCTTGCTGGTATGGTCAGTTGGAAGGTTGGGTGAAGAGACTGGCATTGATTTGGGTGTTACAGGCGGCTCCATATAGATATTGTAGGCCAGAAGATAATTGAATTTTCCTCTAAATAGTTTTGGGGTTGATAATATCCAAGGGCCTTGGTAGTTGTATCTAATGGCGGATTGGATGCGGGCTAGCAGGTCAAGTTTGAGGATTTTCTCTGGTGTATAATCCTTATATTTGGGCTTCAAGGGATAATCAGTGAAGTGAACAGGCCCAAAGGGTGCACCAGATGGACGGCAATACTGCAGGCAGTGGGGCAGGAGGGCCAGGAGATCTTGAACTGAATTGATAGATGGCAAATACAAAATATGGCAATAGCTGTAAAAGCCAAAGTAACATAACCTTTATTTAAAAATGGTGATAAGGTTCAAGCACAGAATCTATAGGCATATATAGCATTCTGTCTCCAAACTTAGTATTTTCCATCAGGGCTTTATCAAAATATCAGGAAAATGCGGGCAGGCAGCCAGAGGGCCCGGGTGTGGGAGCAGCAAAATGGCACCTTGTCTGGGTGTTCTCTCATTGGTCAGAACGTCCAATTTGGTCACTCAATTTTCTTGATTCTTTGTTGTGGTCACGGGGTCAGGCCCAAAGCCCAGGTTTATCTTTGGTAGTAGGGTTTGATTGGTCACTTGAAGGACTTCAAACTCATGAAATTCACAGAGGCGTCATCTCTGCTTCCATTAGGCAATTTGAGAGGCTCCTCTTTGGGCGCCACCATGGTCAAGCTGATACAGGTATTCTGGCTTTGGGACTTAGTGGAAGCCTCAGCTTGCAGGGGCTCAATCCCAAAAAAACGCGGGCAGGCAGGCCCTTGGTCCATGGGCCCAGCGGCCTGCGGGAATGTAGGTTCAGGGTTTGAATCCCACCCTTGGGCCCGGGTTCCCCAGGGTAATGAATTGTCAATCCTGACATCATCCCCTTATTTCCCTGAGGGCCCTCCCTTCTGGTCCTTTTTATTCAGATAGAGTTGGACAGCCTCTTGGGCATTAGCTAGGTTGCTCAGCGGTTCCCATGTACTTTCTTTTAGCAGGTATCCTTTCCATTTGACGTAGTACTGGGGTTTCTGGTAGTATATTCTGTTACCATGTATGTATTCAACTTTTTATTCTTCAGTGCGGCCTATTTGGAGGGGTGGGGGGTTTGTCTTAAGCCGTTAGTGGGGGAGCAAGTTCCCATCCTTTTTAAACAACAGGGATTGGTGGAATACGTCATGAATCTTCCAGGAGGGGGTAGGTCTAGCTTATAAGCAACTTCTCTAATTAGTTTGGTGATCTTGTGAGGGCCACTTCTTCTGTGAGCTAGCTTCCTACAGGGCACATGTAGGGGCACATTGCAAGAGTCCAGGTATACTTCATCCCCAACTTGCAAGGGTTAGTCTGGTGTTTTTTTTGGCCAGCAAAGGCTTTGTAGGTTTGCACTGCGCAGTTCAGGTTGGTCAAGCATGTTTTTTGTGTGTTGTGGATCCTCTCAAACCAGGAACGTCCAGTGGTGTTAGTTTCCTTCTTGCCAATCTTGGGATCCCAGGTGGGGTCAAAACTGTAGTTGGCTTTGAACAGAGACATCCCAGTGGAGGCGTGGTCCTTACTATTGTATGCAAACTGGGCTATGGGAAGCATGTTGGCCCAATTGTCCTGGTTGGCGTTTGCATAGCATCAGAGGTATTGTTCTAGGATCTGGTTTACTCTTTTGGTTTGGCTGTCAGTCTGCAGGTGGTAGGAGGTAGATACACACTGCTTGATTCCCAAGTCTTTCATCACTTGTTTCCAGTAGTTTGACGTGAATTGGGGTCCTCTGTCTGTGATAATTTCCTCAGGCGTCCTGTGTTGGGTGAGGATGCAGTTGTGGAAGTGTTGGGCTGTCTCTGCTGCTGTGCAATAAGTGGTGGTTGGTACAAAGTATGCCATCTTGGTGAAGCAGTCTACCATGACCAGGATTGTGTTGAAGGAGTGGGACGGGGGCAATTCAACAATATAGTCCATGGAAAAAGATCTCCAGGGTCTAGCAGGTATATCCAAGGGTCTTGGAAGTCCTTCAGTTTTGTTTCTGTGGGGTTTGGTTTGTCCACAGGTCTCACATCCTTTCAGATACGCGCTTACTTCTTGGTCCATCTTTGGCCAGGCAAAGTTCCTTCTAATGCTCCAGAGGGTCTTGAGTCTCCCTGGATGTCCGGCCATCTCAGAATTGTGATAATCTCTCAAGATGTTGGTCCTGATGTCTCCTTCTGGTACAAAGTGTCAGGGAGCCAGTCATAGGTAGAGGCATTGGGCAGCTTGGGATGAGGTGCAGCCAAGCCAGCGGGTAAGGCCCACCATAGAATGGGTGCTAACTTGATAATGTAAGAGACAGATTGCCTGAGCAAGGACCAGGGTCTGAAGTTGGGGACCATGGAATCCACCAACCCTGTCAAAGTAATATAGAGTACTCCAAACAGTTGGGTAGAGGTGGTCTTGTCAGCGGCATGGGGTTCCAGTGGGCAGTCTGGTCTAGGGGTTAAGGGTGGAGTCATGGGAACAAAGTGCGCTGGTAGGTAGATGTACTTGTCTTTGGACAATAAGGGCGGTATCTTGATCCTTTTTCCTTTGCCCCCTACATAGTTGGTACTTCTAGTCCTTGCCAAGGGGTTGGCAATGAGAATGGTTTCCAAGTCGTACTCTGAATAGGCCGGGTTAGGGGGTATTCAGTAAAGTGCACAGGTCCAAAGGGGGATCCTGTGAGACGGTATAATGCCTGGGGCAATTTGGCAAGTTGGTATCTGGAGGGGGCGGTGGCCTGGTAGTCTACTTGACTGGAATTAAGATGGTAGATCACTAAGACTAGATAGGGTAAGATTTGTTCAAACCAAAGGTTTATAAAACTTTATTATCAAAAATGACAATGTGGTCATCACCATACCGCCGGGGTTTTTATACCATGGGACTTTGCTTCTTTGATTTTTGCAGGGTTCAGGTTTGCAGACAAGGCACTGGCAGGGCATGGATCTTGGCTTGGAGTCTCAAGGGCGGCAGATATAGGTTGTGCCTGCTCTGGCAAATAGAAGTGGCAATGCTTTGTTCTGCCGCCACTGTTCACTATGTCACCTGAGTAGTTCAATTGTGCTACCCCTTCTAGATGGAAGGCTGGAAGTTGCTGGTGGTCATTGGCAGAGTAAAAAATAGGTTTTGTTTTAACCTCCTTAAGGCAAGCTGCAACCTCTGCATAGGTTCAGATCTTTAGTGGCTCAAGGTTGGCATCAATCTGGTGACCATTTGGGGAATTGTCCTTGGGAGACTGGCAGGTCTCAGAGTAACTCATTAACTCGGGTTTGCAATTTAGCAAGTGGGCAGGTTCCTGTCCACTTTGTGTGACTTGAGTAGCCTTTGGAGGGTCAGGGTTTGATTCTAGGGTTTCCAATGCTGATTTTGAAACTCCAGTATTGGCTCTTGGCAGGTTGGCAGTAGGTCCTTCCCCAACCTCCTTTAGCCAGGTTACATCTCCTTTGTAGGTATGGGTCTTCATTGGCACCAGTTTGGCGGCAGACTGGTAACTATTCAGGGAATCCTCTGTAGTAGGCCGGCAGGTTGCGGAGTAATTTAACAATTTGAGCCTGTGACTTAACAGATTGGCGGGTCCTGGACTGTCCTGGAGAGTTTGATCTGCTTTCAGGGAACTGGGGTTCAACTCTTGGGTTTTCAATACAAGTATTGAAATGTCATTCATGACACAAAGATTCTGTTGTGCAGCATTAGTGTTGTTCCCTTCAATGAGTAGCCTTTTTGGTAATGGGAGCTATCCAAGGATTTTGAAAGGTTGGCAATCATGGTTTTGATGAATTTTTCAAGTGATTGGGCCTTCAGTACTTCTGGTTTGCTGGCCCTGATCTTCATCAATCCCAGGTGGATGCCTAGGCTAGCTGGGTCCAAGAGTACTTGATTATTGTGGTTGCAAGTTTCTATGTGGTTGGGTGCCAGGTCAGTTCTTCTACTCAGGGCGTTGGGTACTAGGTTCACCTTTCCTGGATTGTAGTCTATGATCAGGTTGTAGTTGGCTAGTTCTAAAGCCCATCTTGTTTGTTGTTGGTTGAGCTGTTGTGGTTTGAAGAAATAGACCAAGTTCTTGTGGTCTGTCAGGACCTTTACTGGGAATTCAGCCCCACAGAGGTACCAGTGCCAATGTTTCAGGGTCTTCATAATGGCTAGCATCTCTTTGTTGTAAATTGGGTAGTTCCCTTCCGCGGGCAGCATCTTCTTGGAGTAATATGCTACAGGATGTAGCATACCATCCCCTCCTTCCTGAAGAAGGACCCCACCCACCGCAAAGTTGGATGTGTTGGTTTCCAGCACAAATGGCTTGGAGGGGTCAGGCATGGCCAGGACAGGGGCAGAGGTGAAGGCAAGTTTCAAGGTTTCAAAGGCGGTGGTACATTCCGGAGTCCAGGCAAAGGTGACCTTGTTAGAGCACAGGCGGGTCAGGGGCAGAGTGATGTGAGAAAATTTTTGGATGAAATCCCTGCAATAATTTGCCAGGCCCAAAAAACTTCTCACGTCTTTTCTGCATTTGGGGGTTGGCCAGGAGGTCACAGCATCCACTTTATCCTGGGCCATTGCAAACCCTCCAGTTTTCACTACGTAGCCCAGGAATTCCACTTCTGGTTGGAAGAACTCACACTTCTTGAGCTTTGTGTGTAAGTTGGCTTGGGAGAGTTTGTTCAGGATTAGATCTAGGTGGAGTAAGTGCTCTTTGTGGGTCTTGCTGTAGATGAGGATGTTGTTGAGGTAGGCCACACAGAACTGGTCAAGGTATTTGCCCAATACTGTGTTTATCATGCGCTGGAAGGTGCTAGGGGCGTTGCATAGTCTAAATGGCATCACCAGGTATTTGTAGAGTCCATACCTGGTCTTGAACGCCGTTTTGTATTTGTTGCCCTCTTTGATTCAAATTTGGTTGAACACATCTCTAAGGTCAATCTTGGAGTACACCTGGGCGCCTGTCAGCACATTGCACAAGTTGTCAGCGTTAGGTATGGGGTAGCAATTCTTTACAGTTATCTTGTTCAATTTCTGATAATTAACGCACGGGCGCATGCCACCGTCTTTCTTGCCCACAAACAGCATTGGTGACAAACAGGGGCTCTTGGACACACGGATGAAGCCTTTTTTGGTCATGTCTTTGATATATGCCTTGAGAGCCAACTGCTCCTTGTGGTTGCAGCTATAGATAGGTCCATGTTTGGGTTTGGTGCCAGGTAGGAGGTCAATAGCATGATCATACTTGGTGTGTTTGGGGAGACAGGTGGCTGCCTCTTTGCTGAATATGTTGGTCCATTTTCCTAGGGAAGCAGGGAGGACGCCCACGCTTGGTTCAATCTGTATGGTCATGAGCCTTTGGGTGGGTTCCTTAGGATTAGTGCAAAAGGGAACAGTGTTGCAGGTACCCTTATCACCTAAGGTGATGTTCTGTTCTTAGTAGTTGAGGATGAGGCCATGCCTGTCTGACCAGGAGTCCCCAAGAATGAGGGGGTGTGGTAGGCCTTTCAACAAGATGAGAGATGATGGGTATGTGTTGTTTCCTATTACCAAGGGTAGTTCTTGTTCACATTTGTATCCAGTATCCTTGGTGCTGTTTCCCAAGATGATCTGTAAACAATTCTCAGAGGCGGACAGGCCTAGTTCCTGGGCTAAGTCAGCGTCAATGAAACTCTCATCTGCTCCAGTGTCAATGAACGCCTTTAGTTTTTGGATTGTTCCTCCAACGTTAACAGATACCAGGATGAACTTGTAAGACTGGGAAGAAGCGTTTATTTGGGCCAACAAAACAGGAGCAGGGGTTTTCTTAGGGCAGGCTCTGGTCAAGTGCCCTGCTTCATGGCAGTGGAAGCAGAGTCCTTCTCTGTAGTGTCTTTGAAGTTCCTCAGGGGTCATCCCCCCTCTATTGGGTGTGGCGGCTTGGGTTTGGCGGGTCTGGGAGGGCCCAGCATTCTCTTGATTCATGCTGAGGCCCTTGCATAAGGGGACCAGGTCTTCCAAGCCAAGGGTGGGCGGGTGGTGCTTCAATAAGTCCTTCATGGCTGGGTTCACCCCCTTTTGGAAGATGATGGCTGACAATTTGTCCTCAAGTTGAGTGCAGGTCTTCAGTTTAAGGAATTTGTCAATGTATGCCTGAATGGGTTGGGAGCCTTGGCAGATTTCTAGCAAGGAGTTCAGGGCGTAGTATCTGGTGTTGCAATCCTCCCCAGTTGCCATTAACTCAGCCTCAAACTTGGCATAGTCCAAACAGAATTCTACATCTTCTGCTGTGGCTTTGCTGAACCAGTCTAGAGCGTCTCCAGAGAGCATGGAAGCGACCCCCAGTACCTTCTTGGTGTTGCTGGCGTAGGAGGGGGCGTTGGTCTGGAAATGCAAGCAGAGGACTGGCATGGCACGTCTGGCTTCCTTGAGCGTGAGCTTCCCCATCTGGGGCATCTCAACCTTGGTGAGGGATTGGTTCACAATTACATTTTGCACTTGGGAGGAGGGCTTGCTGGTATTGGTGGCGGCAGTGTTGGTTCTTTTTGGGTTGTTTGGGTTTGCATTCTTCCACGTGGAAGAGATCAGGTTCATGGTCATCTTATAGGTGTAATAAGTGATTATCAATAACAAAAGCATACAAGATGCCCCAAGAAATAACAACATCTTGGGGCTCAGGGTACCAGGTTTAAAGAAGATTGCCATAATGTCAGGGATCCAGTCTTGGGCGGCTGGCCCGCCGTTTCCGGGGGTAACTTGGGCCAGGGTTTTTGCGGGCAGGGCCCACCACAAGAGAGGAGCTAACTTTAGAAGGTAGGAAGCAGACTTCCCCACCCAAGACCATGGGCCAGCGGCTGGTACAATGGTGTCCACCACCCCTGTGAGGGTGATGTACACTATTCCAAAAAGCTTGCTGGTATGGTCGGTTGGAAGGTCAGGTGAAGAGGCTGGCATTGGTTTGGGTGTTACGGGTGGTTCCATATAGATATTGTAGGCCAGGAGATAATTGAATTTTCCTCTAAATAGTTTTGGGGTTGAGAATATCCACAGGCCTTGGCAGTTGTATCTAATGGCGGATTGGATGTGGGCTAGCAGGTCAAGTTTGAGGATTTTCTCTGGTGTATAATCCTTATATTTGGGCTTCAAGGGATAATCAGTGAAGTGAACAGGCCCAAAGGATGCACCAGATGGACAGAAAACTGCAGGCAGTGGGGCAGGAGGGCCAGGAGATCTTGAACTGAATTGATAGACAGCAAATACAAAATATGGCAATAGCTGTAAAAGCCAAAGTAACATAACCTTTATTTAAAAATGGTGATAAGGTTCAAGCACAGAATCTATAGGCATATATAGCATTCTGTCTCCAAACTTAGTATTTTCCATCAGGGCTTTATCAAAATATCAGGAAAATGCGGGCAGGCAGCCAGAGGGCCCGGGTGTGGGAGCAGCAAACTGGCACCTTGGCTGGGTGTTCTCTCATTGGTCAGAACGTCCAATTTGATCACTCAATTTTCTTGATTCTTTGTTGTGGTCACGGGGTCAGGCCCAAAGCCCAGGTTTATCTTTGGCAGTAGGGTTTGATTGGTCACTTGAAAGGACTTCAAACTCATGAAATTCACAGAGGCGTCATCTCTGCTTCCATTAGGCAATTTGAGAGGCTCCTCTTTGGGCGCCACCATGGTCAAGCTGATACAGGTATTCTGGCTTTGGGACTGTAAGGGCTGTGATCCCAAAATTAACAAACCTGGGAATTGAACCTGCGACCTTTGCTGCTAAGCAAAAACGTGGGCAACCGCGCAAACCCGCTGGGGGATTCAAACTGCCCATGAACCACCAGGGCAGGTGGGAACCAACTCTCAAAAGAGAGATTGGTTTAAATTTGTTATCAACAACAAAACCCTCCAAAATGACCAGGGCCAGTTTGCAAACTGGCCCAGGGGGACTAGCAGCCCCCAACAGTAGCAGAGCCATCAGCTTCAATGCTACAAATGAGCTGGGTGGCTCCCATCAATTAGTTAATTTTATTTTGCTGGGTTATTCAGCAGATCCAGTATCAACTGGGTCTGTTGAATAACTTGGAAAGTAAATCTGTTCCAGTTCCCACCAAATCAGCCAGTCTTAGCAAAACCAAAGTTCCTTATCCAGTCCCATCTCTCAGTCCTGATTCACTTGCTAACTTGCAACCAACCTCCAAAAATAATGCCACTTCACCCACTGATGTAATGAAGCATCATCTGCTGGAAGATGTACCAGTTTGCCCATACAATCAAACAAACCCTTCTAAAGAAGATCCCCAAGCCTTTGAAACCCTCACAATGCCTGCAGTTTCCAACCATTTCATTGGGTCAAGATCAGATGAGCTGCCACTCAGCCAGGAATATTCACCAGCAGTTAACAATTCCCCTGCCTAGAAGCAAGTTCAAATTGTCAAGCAGCCCCAGCCCCAAATAATTGAGCAGGATATAATTAGCCGCCAATCAGCTTCCAGCAATCCGATCAATCCTCAGATAAAACCAGATGAGCCAAACCCAGACCCCATAGCTTTCCCCAGCCATGAATTAAGCAGACAATCCCACAACCCAAGCCCAGGGAACTTCCCATCTACCCAGCCCAAAATTCTTGGGACCATATCCCCTATCCCTAAGAATGCCTTCCCCATTCCCAAAGTACCTGTGATCAAGGGTTGGACTACTGGAGCCCATCAAGGAGCAGCCAGTAGTTGCTTCCAAGGAAGACCAGATGAATGGTATAAGAACCATTTCCCTCCAATTAAGAAAGACTCAGACAACTTTAAATAAAGTGTATGGTCCAAAGAGTAGTCTTTGCCTTCATACCCCATATACTATTATCACCTTGGACAATCCCTTACCAATCAATTCAGTCACCAGCGTCACCACTAGTAGAACCCTTAGCCATGGATCACCAACCAGGGCCCAGCCCTGGATGGACCAGCAGCTTCAACCCTCCTCCAACCCCACAACCTTCTGCTGAGGTCATTCCTTATGACCACAGCAGAAATGGGACTTTCATTCTGACTGTCCTTAGTCTTGCCAAGGTTGTAGTACCTCACCTAGGTGCCTATCATCCACTTGTAGCCGGAATGCTGTACCTATCCCGCTCTTTGCCCTTTCTGTATTGGGCCTTGGTGTTGCAATATCCTGATGGGTGGACTCCTTCTCAGTCTCCTTGGTTTGACGCTACACCCAACCATGACAGGGACTTAGCGGGAGCCTCATCTTTCAGGGGCTCAATCCCAAAAAAACGCAGGTGGGCCCTTGGTCCATGGGCCCAGCAGCCCCCGGGAATGTAGGTTCAGGGTTTGAATCCCACCCTTGGGCCTGGGTTCCCCGGGGTAATGAATTGTCAATCCTGCAACTCTGGTGGCAATAGAAGCATAGTCCACTTCTGACATGGTGTTGGTACTCTTCAGGGGTCATGTTCAAGCAGGGCCTACTTGTACCAGGGGTTTGATTGTTCTGGGGTTGGCCAGTATGGTATCCTTGTGGTTGGCTGAAGTCCATGCCTCTGGCAATAGCCAGGAGCTTGTCTTTGGGAAGGTCACATTGGTGGTATCTCACTAGGCTGGCATGGTGTGGGTTCAGACCGTTTCTGAAATGCAAGCCTGATATGCTGTCAGGAATCTTGGCTGCATCCGTCAGGCGTAGGAATTGTTGTATATAGGTCTCCAGGTTGTCTCTTCCCTGGGTCAGGCAGATGAGCCCCCATGTAGGCTTGGGTCTTGGCCCCAGCAGGGGTAGTTGCAGAGTTCATTCTCTCCAGGAACTGATTGTAGGAAAGTATGAGGTCTGGGTCTTCCTCATGGCAGGTCAAGAAGGTTTCTCTGGCATCATCCTTCAGTTGGGCGGCCACCATCATAACCTTCTGGGCATTGTCTCTGAAGCTCTTGGGGTGGGCGTGGAACAAGGCGTTTATCATGATCATTCCTTTTCTGAAACCAGCCAAGTCTAATTTTTGCAAGTCAGGAAAGATTGTGGGGGCAGCAGTATTATGGTTTGAGGTGGAGATGGTCACGGTCTGGATCTGGATCTGGGATGGCTTGGCAACAATTTCTTCTTGGTATTTGTTTGTTTCTTATTTCTAGGTCAAATACTGTCTTAGATAGTAAGCTGAGGTCATAAATAAAAGCATAAAAGATGCCCCTATAATCAAAGAAGAATAGGGGCCCAGGGTTACTAGTTTAGATATGGTTGACATACTGTCACGGCCCATACCAGAGTCTGGCTGGACTCCCACAGGAGAGGCAGGCCGGGCCTGAAAGGCCATGTACACAATAGGCGCTATGCAAACCAGGTAGTTTAGAGTAGTGGCTAGGGGGCGCCAACTCCCAGTATGGGGCACAACTTGGTCAGCCAGCCCCAATACTGTGATATAGACAAACCCCAGCTTGCTAAAGTCCTGGCTGGGAGGCGCGTCAGGGAGAGGAGGGGCAGTTGGAATATCCTTCATTGCTGGTGGCAGGTCCAGATGATGGGCATGTAAATACTCCAGGTCAAGAGCGCAGGGCGGTTTGGCAAGGACAACAGGAGTATGGCTGGGAGGATATGGGTATGCAAGTTTGTATTGAGTAGTGGATTCACAAATGGATGCAAAGAGAATAATTAAATTTGAGCAAAAATAGACAATTCCTGCAATAAAATAATAATTTCTAGGCATAAACTCGCTTTATTAAGATGTCAACAGTGAGGAGGGCTTCTCCCCCTCACTACTTATACTTACTGAAGGTTCTGTGGCCTTTTGTGCCACCAGAGAACTGATGGCATCATTTGGAGTTGGATTTACAATTTTACCCAGAATTTGCATGCTTGGCCAAGAGGGTGAGATCTCATTGGCTGCTATAACATGAACCTTTTGAATTTTGCAGCATGGCAAGTTGCTACAGTTATTTTTAGCTCCTGCAATGAATCAATTGTCCGATTGCGCGATTGAACAATTGCGCTCCTGATGTGCCATTTCCCGATAGGTAGGTGGCCCAAATTTGATAACAGGCTCAATGCCAGGGATTCAAGGCTCATGTGCCTCTCAAATCCCAGGCCATTCACTAGTCAAAAGGGGGGGTATTTTGCCCTGGAAAGTGCTTTGTGGGGGTTTCCACACTGCATGTTTACTCAACTCTAAGGAGGCCAGCTGACTGTCCAGGGCAATCTGGGCTCTGACAGACTTCAAGTACTGGACCTTAATTAGTCCAGTTACAGCATATGAATTTTTGAGAGGCTTTCAGCAATGAATCATATAAAATTTAGAGGCTGGAGTTTAAAAAAGTGTGAGAATATGTGAGGTGTTTTTTGGTGTGAAGGGAAGCTGACTGCAACCTATTTCTTACCAATTATTGGCTTAAGTCTTTAATATAATGTCAGAGTTTGTCCATTTCATACTTTCCCTCTTTTTTTGGCAATATATTTAGAGATAAAAGTTACTACCATGATAAGATGGAGTCTAATGGCTTGTTTATTGACTTTCTAAATTGTAGTATGGTCTAGTTTTTCCTAGCCTCATCTCACTTAAGGCATATTTTGGTTTGCCTTAGTATACTGGGGACCTTTAGAGCAGCCTGAGTCACTTGTGAACAAGATAGATAAAATTAGACTTTCTGGACTAAATTATATCACTGGTCAGATAAATATCAAACTAATACCAATTATGTAGAGGGTTATGAGCCTATTGATGATCACTTCTATTACAACCTAACATGAGCAGCCTGGAGCTTCAGTGTTTCAGCCATGAAAGAAGACTTTCCTCAATACCCTAGCTTAATGAGCAAAGAGAAGCATCAAATTATCAAAACCTGGAGGTATTGTTTCTCTTTTACCATAACATTTGATAGCTGATTATTACAGTATAGCTCAGAAGAGACTAGGCCACCCTTGTTTTATTATTCTAGGCACTTATATCTAATCAAATCAGGCGTTTTCAATAAAGAGTCACAAAAGGATGACGACCAACTGCTAGTCCAACTGATAATTATATGGTCCAGTTCATTACCTGGCAAGCAAAAATTGATGAACATGGGTAAATATATATCTTATCTTAACTGAATTAGCTAACATGCCAAATAAAAAGCAAAAAATAAGTCTTGTGGTTACCTTCTGGTGAAAGAGTCCTTAATCCATAATTTATCATTTCAGGTCAGGTGACAAAAATGTAAGAGCAAGATCTGTAGATGGTAAAGTTTCATCGCTGCTTGGCAAATGGTTTGATTTTAAATTGAACGCATATCACAATAACTTTTACATCTGCAATCAGATTATCTGTTGTGCAAATAGTAGCCACTTTTAGCTTTAAACGTATAGACCAAGGATGGATTTAAGAGCGTTAAATTCCATCGGTAGAAAACATTTATAGTGTTTGTTTTCGTCATGTATCAGGTCATATAGCCTTACATTAAATTAACATCTGTCTTTAAGCGAGATCATAATTCCTTTAAATCCACAGCATAATATATATTTTATAATACTAAATCCATATACTTAAATTAAAAGTCTCTTAGTCCTTCATACGAATAAAAACTAGATTCTTAGACAAAAAGAATATGAGGTTTCTTTTCAGTTTTATTACAAGTGACTTTAGGGTATATAATGATGAAGTAAATCAAATAAACTGAATTCAAATAGTTAAGTAAGTTTATACCAAAAGATGGAGCAAAGGACTGAAATACTTAGTTTAGACTACCTTATTCGTATGGAATTTCAAGCTTGAAAAAGTTATCATTAAACATGAAAGAGCTAAGGAAATACGAGAGAAAAATAAGATGCTATAGCTCGTATACTGATAAAGTGACCAAATTTTAAATAAAAATTTACTGTCAAAGGAAGGCGTTAAACTATTATAGCTTAACCTTCTAGAAGAAAGGAATAGGAGGAACCTTCTCGGCAAATCCGGGGTGAGTCCATTGTCCTTTCTTAACCATGGCAGCGACTCTGTCGTCGATTTCTGGGAAGGCTTGAACCACGTCATCAGTCTAAAATAAATAAGAAATTGATTTAAAAGACTTACATAAAGTTCTTCAACGGGTCTAGACTGTTCAATGTTTTTGAGAGTATCTTTGAGGGAAGCTACTTCATTTTCGACTTGAGCAGCGAATTCTTGAGCCTTGGTAACCTAGAAACGGAGTTAAAACATTTTGAAATAAAATTGGCTTACAGCCTTGGCTTCGAAAGTTTCGATAATTTTAACTTGGGCGTTAGAATCGTAGGTGACAGGCTTGAATTTTTTTAAGAGTCCCCTCAAGCTTAGCAACCAAATCCTTGTTTCCAAGAACATTACGATAATGTTCGAAATCAACAGTGGTTTTTTGACCCTCAAGGACAGAGAGCTCACGTCTCAAATCATCGTACTGCTTGCGGAAAGCAGATAGAGATGCATGGGTCTGTTGACGGCTAGCGACAGCACTGGCAAGTTTGCCCCAGTTAATACGAGAAACAGCAGACATTTAACGAAACAAAGAATAACCATGACGGCTAGCTTAGGATTATTGATTTGGTGGCGATAGAGTCTTGCAAAACGATTCAAACATTCTGCTCACTGACATCGTTATTTGGGGGTTAGTCGAGTCATTTCTGAAATCGACATTAAATTCCAGCTGCCTTGACAATCGCTATAGTAAAAATTATATTCATTAGAACCCCTCTCTTATTCGTCACCCAACTGCCACTTTACATTAATCACCAAAAAACTTTCATAATATTTTTGGTTTCCAAACCCTGTACAGTGGACATACTGTTTACCAAAAACTAGACCTAAATTGTTTAAATCTTTTAAAATCAGTTTAAATTAAATGTTGTTTTTTATAACCCAAGATGTAACAATGCATTGCAAATAATTTTAAAGTCTATTAGTCTGATTAAACTATTTTGAAAGTCCAAAAAGATCTCAAAATAAACCAGAGATAATTCAAAAGCTGATAAAGATGGGCTTAATATTGAGCTTCTTACATTATATTACTACTGTAGAGTTCAAGCCTGTGTCAAAAGTAATATAGCTCTGCTACTGAAGTATATTATGTTGTCATGAATTCAAGTTATAGCAATAGCATCAGAATGGTACAGCTTTCAAAGTTAAGCCCCTAAACTCAACTGCCTCCGTATCAAAAAAGCTTTCCAAGATGAGTCTTCTAAGTGTGCAACTTAAAAATTATTTTTGGCCTTAATTACTAATCAACTATAGCAACTTTCACTCCTTTCAAAAGGCACTGACAAAACAGACCAGAAACATTTGGGCTTGTGTCAGAACAACAGGGTCAACCCCCAACAAGGTTCCAACTAAACAAGTTCAAGACTTGCAATCCAATTTCCCAGTGACTTGAAGCTACATGCAGGAGTTACTTGAATTTTCAAACCTAGTAACATGACCAGATAGCAATCTCCATACAATGGATACCTTGTTTCAGTGCTTGGCTCTCTACAAGGATCAAGCCACCCCCCTCAACCATCCATTTGAGTGATTGTCACAATCATGTTCCCAATATTTAGATTCACAGCAACTATATAACAGTTATCTCTCAACAAAGAACATTATACAGTCTCCAATCAGTTTCCTCTTTATAACTCTGTTAAAACAGCACAGTTACAACATTGGAAACACAGGTAGGTTCTCCATCCTACCTTTTTTTCAAAATTCCTCCTGTTGTCTGTACTGGCTGTGATCAACAAATATATAAAAGAATCATGTCCAGGCTCCCCGTGGGCTGGACGCCCAATACGCCAGGGACTGAAATACCAGAAGGATATGTACTGTACCAGAACATGGTGATGCCAGTCCCTGCCTTCAACGCCTTATCCACCCAAGGATTCTTCCAGGCGCCTGCTGTCACATCACAAATCAACAATGAAAGTATCATTCCTGCTCATATAGCCCAACGTCTGCGCAGCGCCACCTTGAAATCATTTTCAGGAGAAAATAACAACAACACCACAGCATGGATCCAATCTGCCCAAAGAAAGTTGATACAGATGGGGTGCCCAACAAGTTTTTGAATTGCAGAGATCTGCATCCAATTGACCCACAATGCTGGTACCTGGTGCAACAAGTGGCATGAGGACCATATCAAGAAAGACTGGGACACTTTAAAACAAGCCTTCTTGACAAGATTTTTAATGAAAAACACTGCCCTCATGATCATACGCCAATTAAAGAATCTCACCAAAACAGGCACAGTTAAGGAGCTCACTCAAGCATACAAAGAACTCTGTCTACATGCTCCCTCAGATATGGCCTTTGATACACAGCTACCCATCTTATGTACTACAACACCCTCAAGTTGCACGTGATGGACACATCAACCTGGACCAAGTAACTAACTTGCAAAGTCTGTACCGTGAGGCAGAGAAAGCAGAGCAAACGTACAATGCCCTTCACAAAGCGCAAACCAGAAAGCAAGAGAGACCCAAAGACTTTCACCCAGCTGGGCATTTCAATTGACTACTCCCTGGGAACAGTAACAACAATGCAAACCATAAACCTGCGGGCTCCAATGGACATGGAAACAATGGCCAGTCAAACCGTACTCATTTCCGTGTCACCGCCACACAAGGCAACCAAGATGAGGGAAAAGCCCAGGGAGAGCACTAAGCAAGCCAAGCCCTCCCCACGCAACTCCTGACTTGCTCAACAATGAATAACGACCCAAGGACATGGACCAATGCACAATGATCCAAGTGCCCTCAGAGGACCCGGTACTATACACCATTGCCAGACATCCAATAAACTGATGTCCTATCCTTTCCACTTTTGCAGTTACACAGGCTCAGCACTCCTGGATTTGGGCGCAGATTGAATCCTGGTCAACAGCAGCTTTGTGGACAAGTTCAAGCTAGCCCCTAATCCTTTGTGGATTAAAAACGTGCTTTAGCCAATGAACATCACATTGCCGTGACAAGGGAAACTGCCCCCTTCTCTGTCATGCTTGAGAACCTGCACTCCACTATCCAAGGCCCTGTCATTGACTTTCCAGAGTTTGACATTGTACTGGGTTTGGATTGGCTGAGAAAGAACAACCCCCACATAGACTGGGCAACCTCAGTATTGACCATCAAAATCAAAGGCATCAACCACCAGATCTACCCTGACTCAGTGGACCAACTCCTACGCAACCACATCTTTGTGTGCATTACAGAGACCCTGGACAAAAAGTAAAACCTGAAGGCAATTGACTGGGACTCCTGCCAGTACAAGATTATACACTTTAAAGATTACCAGGATACTGTCACCCCTCAGGATCAAGAAACAGTGGCTCAACATCCAGAGATCTTCAAAGAGGCTCTTCCAGGCCTGCCATCCAAGAAACACATTCAACACGCCATCTAACTCAAGGGTGCAGTCCCCAAGGCACAGCCCATTTACCATCTCACTCCCAACAAGGATGACACTCTTTGTGCATACCTTAAAGAGGCTATAGAAAAAGGTCCTATTTGACCACTGCAGTCTCTTTTTGGGGCTGCCATATTCTTTGTAGCAAAAAAGGATGGTTCCCTCAGATTAGTCACCAATCACTGTGCACTCAACAAGGTTATCATCAAGAACTGCTACCCAATCCCACTCATTGACAACCTCTTTGAAATGTTGGGAGGAGCAACAGTCTTCTCCAAGATTGACCTGACTGCTGGGTACAACCAAATCCGCATCAAAGAGGAGGGCATCCCAAAAACAGTGTTCTGTATCAAGTATGGCTTGTACAAGTGTGTTTTCTTGAACTTAAGAATGACCAATGCTTCATTAACCTTCATTATATTTATGAATGATGTCAGGGCCCAGAAAGCCCTGGACAACCAGCTGGTCTTCCTAGAGGCAAAAACCCCACAGCTTGGGAGCCCCTACCAAGTATCTCCCAGGGCAAGAAAAACCCCTTTTTTGACTAAAAAATGGCCCAGGATTTGGGAGACACACAAGCCTCAAATCCCTGGATTTGATTCCATTAACAATTTGGCCCTCTTAATTATTGGGAAACAATACATTGGGGACTCAACTGTTCAATTGCAAAATTGCTTGCTCAAATGCTTGCAGGTTCTATAAACAGCAGTGGCACCTTGGCTTGCTGCAGCCCAAACAAGGTTCTTTTTATACCAACCAATGAGCATCCACCTCCAGGCCCAAGTAAGCAAATTCCAGTCAAAATTGTAAGTTTAACTGAAATTGATGCCATCAGATCTCTGGTGGCACAAAAGGCCACAAACTTACCAGTAAGTATAAGTAGTGAGGAGGAGAAGCCCTCCTCACTGTTGGCATCTTAAATAAAACAAGTGTATGCCCAGAAATCATTATCTTCTTGCAGGAATTATATATTTTTGCTCAAATTTAATTATTCTGTTTGCATCTATTTGTGAATCCACAACACAATACAAACTTGCCTATCTGTACCCTCCTGGATATACTCCTGCTACCTCAGTCAATCCACCCCTTGCTCTTGACTTGGAGTATTTCCATCCCCATCATCTGGATCTCCCTCCCAGTTGTGCTAAAGAGACCATCCTGCCTGCTATGAAGGAGATTCCTACTACTCCCCTACCCAACGCGCCTCCTGCTCAGGACTTCAGTAAATTGGGGTTTGTCTACATCACAGTATTGGGGCTGTCCAACTAGGCCATGTCCCATACTGGGAGTTGGAACTCCCTTTCTACTGCAGTTAACTACCTGGTCTGTATAGCGCCTATTGTGTACATGGCCTTCCAGGCCCAGCCTGCCTCCCCTGTGGGAGCCTAGTCAGATTCTGGTATGGGCAGTGACAAATGGGGTATTTGTGCCGCAAATTGGCAAGCATGCCCTGGTGTACCTAGACAGCATCATTGTGTACAGTCCCACTGTTGAGCAACATCACAAGGACCTGGAAGAGGTGTTTGCGACCCTTGCCCAGCAAAAACTCCTGGCCAAACCCTCCAAGTGCTAGTTCTATTATGAACAACTATCCTTCCTAGGAAATGTGGTGTCTAAGGATAGCATCAAGCCTGACAAACAGAAATTGAGGCTATCTTTAAAATGCTACCACCTAAGGACAAGGGACAGCTCAGAACCTTCCTTGGGATGATAGCTTACGTTTTCAAATTTATCCCAGACTTCGGCGTAGTCACAGCACCGTTATCTGCCATCACTGGGGCCAAGTACAAGTTTGTATGAAATCCACTGCAAGACCTCTGTTTCCTCAAGCTAAAGGAGAAACTGGTTTCTGCACCCATCTTACAGTACCCCAAGCAAGATGGGAGCTACCAGATGGAAACAGATGCCTCTGAGACATTCATTGGAGGCGTACTAAGCATCAAAACTGACATGGGAAATTCCCTACTGGTAGCATACAAATCCAGGAAACTGACTGATGGGGAATGCTGCTACCCCCATTCACAACAAAGAGTTGTTGGCTATTTTGCACTGCCTAGTCAAGTGGCGCTGCTACTTGGAAAGAAAGGAGGAGTTTATGGCTCTGACAGACCACAAGTCTCTCATCTACTTTAAGACACAATCTAATCTCTCCTGACATCAATCCCGCTGGATGGTATTCCTGAAAAGGTTTAACATTCACATTCAGTAAAAACCAGGACTATAACTATCTACAGTCAACACTTTCTTGTGCCTATACATGAGAGCTTCAAGGGGACAAGACAGTCTGTATCTCAATTGGCCCCTACTAGTACTCCACACCAAAGACACAGGTTTCCCCTGATAAAAACAACATCACCCAAGACACTGTAGTAAAGAATGAGCACCTATTTGCAGACGTCTATGGAACTCTTCATTGCAAAATGACGGACAGGACAACCATTCCATACGTCCCCACTCATCAAAGGGTTGACACTATTATATGGTACTGATAAGGAGCGCCTTTGAGGAAGTTTTGAATATGAAATTAAGAAGAGAAGAAGTATATTTTATTGGATAATACTTTAGCTTATATAGCTTTACCTGTGGCAGAGATTTTAGTCAGATCAAACCTAGGGGTTGGTCATGTGCAGGATGGGTTTGAGTTGCTGGATACCTGAACAGTCATGTGATATTGATTTGTTGCCATTTCTGGCATGTCAAACGGTATATTGGAAAGGCATCAAATTGGGCAATGACTGGATGTTAAGTGGGATGGTGGTAGCCAGAATACTTGTACATCCAGATCCTTTCAGTACCATTGAGATTTAGGCCACACCAAGAGCCATAATCTATATGAATTCCTTAGGCATAAGGCCTGGTGGTCCACATTATACTGTGACGTACAGGAGGTACTAAATCAATGTGAAGTGTGTGAAAATTTTGCCAGTAGCGGTACACCACCCAAGTCTGTACTGCCTGTTTGCACCCAACTACCCTTCAAAGTATGGACACTAGATATTGTGGGCCCAATGCCAGAAAAACATAATAAGAAATATCTTATCACATCCATCAATTTTGCAATCTGTTGGCCTGTGGCAGGCCCACACTGGCAACAATGTACAACAATTCATAGGCAGATAAATCATCAGTAAGTTTGGAAAGCCAGCACTCTTGATTACCAATTTATGCAAGAAATTGACTTCCAACAACACCAATGTCTACCTTGTCAAACAAGGTTTCAAGCATTATAGCCACACTGTATCATCCTCAGGCCAATGGCAGAGTGGAGCGCCTAAATGGTAGCCTAATACAGGCACTTGCCAAACTCACCGCTGGCACACCTGAGGACTGGAAAAAACAACTATTGATTGCACTTCTGGTGTGTTGCACCCAGTTGAACAGATCCACTGAGAAAAGCCCTTTTGAACTAGTGTATGGTTCCCAACCCAGCATTGTCTAAGCCCTCACAGGGTCCAAGCTAGAGATACCAAAAAAGGTACCACCTTGTTCTGACCCCCACACACTCCAAGCCAATGTCAACCAAGAACAGAGAGAAAACAGGTGCAAAAATGTTTATCCTCATCCAAGGGAGATTTGAGGTTTGTGACAAAGTATGGGTAATCAACAATGAAAAGAGTAAGCTACAACCAGAAAAGATTAGAACTGCCATCATCCTTGTGAAGAATTGTTGACCAGGGACTGTGGAAAGCCTAATTCATTAGGCAATTAATGAAAAATTAATAAGGACCAATCATTTACCCTTTCAGAAATTAGTGTCATTAAAATTACATTAGTAAATTTACAATTAGTGGCTCATGACATTGCCACCAATGATTAATCACACCACGGCGCTGCCACCCTAATAATAGGGTGCCAGGACGCCAGCAACACCCAAAATATGCGCCACAGTGCCAGCATTAATTATCCCTATCAGCAGAGCGCTGCTATAGTTTACATCAAGTGACAGGACACTAGCACAATTAATTGTGAGCTCCAGAGCACCGCAATAATTAACATCAAGCGCCAAGATACCAGCTTTGAGATGAAATAACGCCAAGGTGTTAGGTTTGATTCAAGTGACTTATTTGGCTTTCATAACAAATAAGGTCTGAAAATGGAAGCTTCTGTACACCAAATAAGAGTGTCATCTGGTGAGCTAGCAAAAGACATCCTTGTGCTAGGTGCCACAGCATTGCAGAAGTGTGCCCAAAATGGGAAGTTATCCCTTTTTCTGTCAACCCAACCAAGGCTCTACAGTGTGCTGGAATGTTCTAGAAGACATTGCCAGCAACTGGTGATTAATAATATGGGAATACTCATATATAAGGTGTTGGTAGTAAACGCTAGGGGGTAGATTTTCCCTACTTGTATAGGATCAAATAAATTTATTCATCATAATAAATCAGTTGGTCAATGTCTTCAGAATCCTCATATTCAAATTGCATACAGTGAGTGTGTGCCCCTGCCTCTTAATCCTTCTGTTGAATCTGCTGGTGTACGCCAATTTTCAACAATCCTAAAGGTAAACAACAACACTTACCTAGTGCAAGGTCTGGGCAAAAGAAAATAGGGTAAGATCCTACACCACAACAGACTATGTCCATGAAAAGCTTGTTAGAAGCAACAGGAAATAGTCCTCCCTGCAACCAATCAACAGCTGGTACAGTACAACACATGGGCTCCTGAAAACCTCCTGGCAGACCTTTCTGTGGAGGAAGCCAACCCTCAGCTGTCAGGAATCCTTTTCCTGACTCTATTTTAAATTTTACTAAAGGGTCCTTAGTTATCAACCAAAAAGCACAAAACAACAGCATTTTTAACACTTTTGAGCCTTTCAGCCCTTCCCAGACCAAGAATCAAACCCAGGACTCTAATCAGGAAGAAAATGTTAGAACAAAACCAGGCAATTCATTTAAATTGCCTATTTATTATCCATTGATTCAATTGGATTTTGAATTTGAAAACCCTTTCAAAAACAAAAAGGTTAGTATTAAGAGTGATAACGTCACTTACCGCTCTGGTTCTGATTGGCTGCTTGATGCCTATTGTTGGATTAATGACCTACTCTCTAAGTATATGGACCAAGCTCCATACATTAAGATATTTGATCTTCTAGCTCTACAGTAGTTAATTAACATTAATCTTGTGGCAACTTTGTGGCTTCTCTTTCTGCACCAAATATGTTTGAAATTATTAAGCAACAAGTTATCTTCCACTTGAAACAGGTATGTTTTAAATGATATACTCATGAAAATCTCCTTCATTTCCCAAACTCCACTCAAATATTTCAGCCTTGAATTTAAGGTTATTTAAGTACCCAATTTTTATTCATTCCAATTGTTTCAATAATAAAGAATATATCTTATCCTATCTTGTTACATCCATTTCTTAGTAAACTTATTTGAAGCCATCAAGGGGATTTATTTCCTGTGGTTTCTAGTCTCTCTTTTTACAACTTTAAAAGGTCTTGAGAATCCCACTCCCACTATTGACTGGCAAAACTCCTCACCCAATGATGCTCATCAGAAGGAGTCCTTGGCCAACAGATGGTTCAAGTATTCCTCTGGTCATTGGGGACAAAAGTTCCACTATGGCTGCCATTCTACTCCTCCAACTGCCAAACCCTTTTTGGTACAGCCTCACACGGCATTCTATCTGTTGTTGTACCTGATAGGATATTATCTTTTGGGTTGTTTCAGCTCCCTGATGGGAAGATTTGCATACTTAGATCACTTGGGCTACCTTGCCATGGTTACAGTGCCCATTGGTTCAGCCATTGCAGGGCTTAATTTAGGGGCCTTGGCTCACCAACTTGGGGGCTTGTTCCCCTCAAAGTGGGTCCCTGACATCAGCCAATGGGTGTCAAAAAACAGGATCACCCCCCCCCGGCAAGTTTCTGAGTAAGCAAGTTTGTGACCTGCAATCTAACTTTCCAGTGACCCAAAGCCAAATGTGGAAGTTGACTCAAATTTATAAACCTATTAACATGACCAGATAGCAATCTCTATACAATGGATACCTCAATTCAGTGCTTGACTCTCTACAAGGATCAAGCCACATCCCTACCAATCCAACCAAGTGATCTTCATAATCATGTATATGCTATCCAGATTCACAATAAATATATAACAACAATATCTCAATAAAGAATATTATCTAGTCTTTAATCATTTTTCCCCTTTGTAACTCTGCTAAAAAAAGCACAGTTATGACACTTAAATGCCATAAATAACATTTTGCTCCTTGTTTCAAAGTGAATCCAAAATCAAGAATCAAACCCAGGACCCCACATTATGTGGCCTGCTAGTCCTGAGGCCCAGGCGCCCAGCTTCCCACAGGTTTGGGATCAAATATGAGGTTTCTTTGCTTAGGAGTCTGCAATAAAAAGAAGTTTTGCCAAGGCCTGAAATAATTGAAGCCAATAGTGTGACACCTGAATTCTGCACCTGCGCAGAAGCAGCTGCTTGCCAAATGGAGATTTGGGCTAAATCAAAATTAGAACCCGCTGATAGAAGTCAGCTAGCATTGTCTCTTGCATTGAGACTAGCATGTATTTGGCTGACCCACCTGATTTTGGGGGAAAGATTCATAAACAGGAAATTTCATGTGTTTATTCACTGATATCAGACAATCATAATCTGTTCAAACCTGAATCCTCCAGATTTCCCCAGTTTTCTGATGGCATACTGCCCAAAGTTCAAATTCCTGCCCCCAAAGATGAAGCCTGAAAAGGAAGTATAAATTCCTGTCTTGTTTGAATATAGTGTTTTTTAATCATTCTGATAATAAAATTGTCATGAATTTTTTGTTCAACCATATTATAAAATATTACATTCTTGCCTTCTACAACTTTAATACTTTTCCAACAGGCTTTTCTGCTCCTTTGTTGCATCACAAAAAATCTGTAGACCAGCTTCCTATGGTATTTTGTCCTCATGGTGCTCTTTTTGGCCCTGTGCACTTTACTGAATACTCCCAAAACCTGGCTTACAAGTGGTTCACCCTTGAGAATATCCATATTTATTATCCTGAATATTGGACTAGACAACCAGATATCTTTAATAGAAAGGGCACTTTGTATACTGTTTAATCACAACTATTTGTGGGATAATTATTACTACCTGTCTGCATATTTAGTACCCATGACAGCACCCCCAAACACCCCAGTCTAACCATCTGCAAGTTTCTGTTGAGACTGTGGATTCTACTACCTTCTTTCTTCTTGGGAGTGGGATAAGTCATATAGAAAAACACTATCTAGAAAAAATATCTAGAAAGACAACATCTAGAAAATGTGTCCAATAATGACATCTAGAAATAGTCCATATAGAAGCCCTATCTCAAATTTCCTGCTAAACCACATCTGATAGCTTTAAATATTAATAAAGGCCCAAAATCATTCCAAAAATAATATAAAAAACACATGGCTAGACTCAAACTCATCCAATGATTCCAAATCTGCAATAAAAATGTGGGGCTGCTAGTACCAACTATAGTGTACAAAGCTCTAAAGCCAACACTCCCCAAAACTGTGATATTTTCATAATAGAATTTGGCCCTATATTAAAAATCTATATACTAAAATTGAAGTAAAAATTAAATATTTTTGAAATAAATATTTTCTTGAGAGATTAAATTGATCATTTTTTAGTCACAAGACCCTTATTAATGCCTTTGAGATGGGCAAGGTGGTCTTTTTTGTGTAATAGTCTAAACCCTCCTTAGTAACACTTGCAAAATTGTCCTGCTGGTCAGCATGCTTAGAGACAAAAGCCTTGCTTTTGATGGCTTAGGGTAAAGCTGGCCCTCATAGGCATGCTGAATCTTCAGCTTGTTGATAATCACATTGAATCTTGGCTTTCTTACTTTAACCTGGTGGGAAAATTGGTTGTGTCAACCTTTAAGTGAAAAGGTGGTCTTTGTCACGCCTTCCTTAACCTGCTTATAGAAGTTCCAATCAATTGAGTCATTGCCCTTGCAGATGTGGCAAGGCCCCTGGAATAAGCCCACCCACTGGTGCTCAAAGTACTGGATGAAAGGAGCAAATTCTTCTTGGTTTTCAATAATGTAGCTGTCCTTGAGAAGCTCATTGTAGAAAAGGTTGACCTCTTCCTTTTTGACCATGGCCAGAGCAGAAAAGCAATTAAAGATATTTTTGGCCTTCTTTGTGCCATCCTTGAAGACCAGCTTGTTAAAGTCTGAATTTTTTTATCAGGTTCTTACCCAGAGCCTGGAGGTAATTAAAGAAGCAGCCTTGGGGCCTGCTCTTGAAGACTTTGATAAAGGTGCTGGCTTGAGCTGCCTCAAAATTGATCATCAAAGCGGTGAGATATAGATGGGACTCTGGGGCCTTTTTGGATGCTGCCTGTTTCTGGGTAGCCTCTAGATTGGTCTTCTTCTTTTTTAGCCCCTCTTTTTGGTTAGTTCATTATCTAGTGTGGGTAAGATGACATCCAGTTTTTGCTTGAGGATGGTTAATATGTGGATGTAATTCTCCTCAATTTTGTTTAAAAGGAAGAAGAAGACAAAGTGAACAGCATGAACATTGACCTGGCCATGGATAGTCCAAACTGGTAAAATAGCTTTGGGCAAGATGTGAATGTCCCATTAGCAAACCAGGTATCACATTTTAGGAGGTGTGTGATATCCTCTTGTGTTGAAAAGCACAAAATTTGTTTGGGTGCTTCTTGGCCATCATCATGCAGGAGCAATTGTTTATCAAGCATAGTAGTCTTCTGGTCTTCTATTAGCACAAGCTTGTAATATTCCTGGCTCTGATACCAATATTTGATTTAATTGAGTGTTGGTTGGTTACATAGTGTTAGAGTTTGGTCTTGTCACCAATTTTCTATCTCTAATTCTCATTCAGGTAGAGGAGGACATGAGTGATCAGCACAGATGAAGTCATGTCCTTGTTGAGTGTTGCGCTTTGGATATTGGGGTGACTCATTTCAATTATGATAGTGACATGGCTCAAAGTACTTGTCTTGAATACTGTCACATGTGAGGATATGATTAGTATTGTGGCAGAAGAACATATAGAGAGAAGAACTTATAATTAATTTTGAGAAATGGCTTCTGATCACACAGAAACACTTTTTGATATATCAAATATTTTTTATTATTTTCATAGACAATGTATTTATATCCCTCTGGGGGAGTGTCTTCCTGAGCTGTTGGCAATATCTTCTAGGATATTCCAACATTCTCTTATTTTTGGTAATTGGTGATCTAGGTTTGGTTGTTTCAAACATGTCAACCAATTAGATTTAATTGTCTCACTCAGCACAAGTGGTCCTTGCTGGTGTGGGGGTCTGGTACATTTTAGGATCACTCATTCTGCTTAATTTGTGCTTCCATGCCTACTTCTTAGAAATATAGACTAATTAAGGAATATGAGATTATGGGGAATAAAACCCAGCACCTTGGAGCTTGATGTAAAAGTAAGGCAGTGCTTTGGCGCTTGCAATATTTGCAAGGTGTTGCCATGGTGCTTGATATATAATTAGTTCAGCGCTTTGGTGCCTAGGGTATTAGTTAGGAAGTGCTGCAGCACCTGCAACTTTTCTAAGGTGATGTGGCAGCAAATCATGTATCATTTAGGTGCCATAGCAACTCTTTTTATTGGCTGTAGTGTGGTGCAAGTCAGTAGACTACTGCTGGCCCAATATGCATGTATTTTATATTACCAATTTATTGAGTTTGGCTATTATAATTCAATTCTGTGGGCTCTGTCATAATTGGGATCATTGGTTTTTATACTGCTAATTTATATTGCCAGCTGCTGAAATCAAAAACTATGAGCTTTGTCATAATTGGCATCATTTCTTGGTCAAAATTCCCAACATTAAGGTAAATAGCTTGATGTAGGTACCAGCACATGAGACAATAGAGAATCTCATTAGAGCCTTCACAATCATGCTCATTGGTAGGCTCCTTGACTTGGTTAAAACCAAATTTATTTAATTGTGTGGCATTGTCAGGATTAACAATTTACCATCCCTGGAAAACCAGGCCCAGGAACAATATTTGAACCCTGACCCTGAACACTTGTGGGCTGCCAGCCTCAAGGACTAAGGGGCCACCCACCCACATTTTTCTGAGATTGAGCCCCCTTGAGCTGAATCCCAGGGTAAGTCCCAAAGCAATAATACCAATATGGACTTGAGAGTGGTGGCTCCCAAGGAGGGACTTCTTGATTTGCCTAATGGAGGCAAGTAAAGTCCCTCTGTAAACTTCATGAACTCCAAGTCCTCACAGGCAATCAACCAAGTTCAGCTACTAGAAGAAAACGCAGACTTAAGGCTGCTCCCATGACTCAAGCTTGAGAACAGAAGAATTGAGTGACATTTCATGAGTTCTCCACTAATGAGAAGTCCCCCAGTAGTGGTACCATTTTGCTGCTCCCAAACCTGGGCGCCCTGGCCTCCCAACCAAAGATTTACTGACCTGTTGAGGATTCATTTATGGTTAATGTGAAGTTTGGCAGTGGGGTGCTATATAATCCCATAGACCCTGCGCTGATACTATATTGCCATTTTTAAATGAAGGTTATATCATATTGGCTTCAACAGCTATTATCTTATTTTATATTTGCCATCTATCATTTCATCACAAGACCATCTGGCCCTCCTGCCCTCAGATTCTTGTCCACCAGGTGTTTCTTTTGGCCCTGTTCATTTTACAGAGTATCTATTAAAGCCTGAGTATAAAGACTATACCCTGTAAAAGGTCCTTGAACTATACCCCTTAGCTCACATAAAATCTGCAATCATATACAAATGACAAGGTCCCTGTATCCTATCAGAGCCCAAATTGTTTAGAGTCAAGTTCAACTTCTTGCCTGCCTACAAACTTGATATGGAACCTCCCTTGACCCCCAAGCCAATGTCTGTGTTCTCACCTGACCTCCCAACTGACCACAGAAGCAAGTTTCTTGGGATTGTGTACATTACTCTCACTGGGATGACTGACACAATAATCCTGGCCACTGGCCTGTGGTCTTGGGTGGGAAAGTCCATGTCCTACCTTATAAAGTTAGCCCCAATCTTGTGGTGGGCCCTGCCCTCTAAACCTGCAGCCTGTGTGTTCCCTGAAAACAACGGGCTGGCTGCCCAAGGTTGGATCCCTGATAGGCATCCTGGACTATCATAGTGGTAGTGATGATACATCATGTTCTTCTTCTGATTGTTGCACATTAACAGAAATCCATCCTTTATAAAGCCAATTTCCCCATTCTTGGTCACAATAAGGAAGGAGTCAGGGAAGGCTCCAGGGACTTTAAATTGCCTATTGCCATTGCATATATTGGCAACTGCATGCAAGTCTCACTCTAGGATAGGCTAATCCTCTGAGAAAACTGAATTGTGTCTTTCAGAGTTTTTTAGAGCCCCTTTTATGCTTATATTTATCATTGAAGTTGAAGTACTGCTCCTGTTTATCAGAAGGTGAGTAAACAAAGGAAGAGTAGAGAGGGGTAGGGCTGTCAGCCTCAGGATCAGGGGAAGGAGTGGAGTCTTAGAAGGAGTTTTTTCCTTGGTAGGCTGCTTAGAGGGGGGTAGCCTTGGCCTTTCTGGCCTTAGTGGTAATAGACTTGTCCTTAGTAGTCTTGGTTTTGGTTTGCTTTGTTGACTTGGGAGGCATATAAGGGTATATTAATATCAAAAAGTTCAAATTTGGGGGCAATTTTCAGAGTAAAAAATGAGAACGTTTTCAATATAAAAGTATAAAATATTTTTATATTCTTGTAGAAAAAATTCAAAATATATAATATCAAAAGAAGGATAAACTTTTAGTCTAAATTTTTTATTAGTACAAAAGTATGAAAAACTTTAAATTTTTTGGCTGCAAATGGGTTTCTAGATGCCATATTTAAGATGCCATTTTTGAGATGATGTTGGCCAAAGATATAGAAATTTTGCATATTTTCATTTTAGTTTAATATATTCATGATAGAGCCATCACAACTAGGCCAAAGAGTAAATATTGAATATCTCAAAAACTAACTTATACAACAGGGATTAAAAATTACCTAGCTGCTTAGACGAGATCAAAAAATACAAATTGCAAAATTTCAGGGGATTTCCTAAATTTTTAATGTGTGAAAATAAGTGGTTACACTAAAAATAAAAATAGTCAATTTGCAATAGTGTGTTTTAGATGGTTTCCTATGATGCCATATGTAAAAACAGATTAGTTCTCAGTGTCTCATTGGTGGGAACTACTCCTAATGACCACTTGGGAGCCTAGTAGATTTTATAATGATGTGTTTTCCAATAGTGTAAACACCCTCTTTACTACAGTAGTTTTAAAAGCTATAGCAACAACCAAAAGTACCTCATATTTAAACAAAATGATTTCAGATTTAAACAAAATTCAAGTTGCGCGAGATTCAGGATTCAATTAATTTATAAAATTTTAGTTAATAAATGGACTGTCAAACAAAAAACAAAATTTCACTAGCCTATTATACAAAATTATATCAAAAGGCAAGTGGTGTAGTTCAAACCACAAATGAAATGAACTGACGCAACAAGTGAAATGGATTGATACTGTTCTGGAGTATATTATAATCCAATCAGGATTCATATGAGACACCAACAGAAGAATTAAAATGAAACAAAACTTGAGCAATCTAGAAGCAAGATTACACAAGCACAAAACAAAATGAACCCATACAAGATGTGTAGTATGAGCAGCCTAAAATAGAAATATAACAGTTTAACAGCCAATCAACAGCTATTCAATTTAGGAACACAGGCATTTTATCCATTTTCAATGCTCCAGATTTGTATGAAAAGGTTCTGAGAACCTTCCAAATATGGACTCAATATTACAATAAATAAATAAATTTTAAATTTTCTACTTTTAGTGATTTTATCCTAGGTTTTTTACAATGGTTTTTACAAGCAATATCTTTGACAGCGCCAGTAGCCAAGCCAGCAGCAGCCAGACCAGCTTCAATGGAGGCAAGGCTCAGAACGTGGAGGCACCTGTTTACACCCAAGCCTTTGAGGTTGATAACAAGGAAGCTGACCTGTACCTGACTACTGATCCCTATGGCTTTGACTTGTTTGAGAGTCACTTAGAGTCTAGCTCTGCCCCTGCTCCCGTACCCACCTCTGCACAAGCTGCCCACCAACCAGCCAATCAGGATGGCAACCTTGATTTGGAACAACTTCCTTCCAACGGCCAACCTGCCCCCCTACAGCCAATCAGGCTTCAGCTCCCCTGGCCCAGCGCCCCAAGCAACAAGTCATCACCGCCCAAATTCTTCAGGAAATTGTAGCACTGAATCTACAGGGTAAGTCTTGGGAACAGATTGATGCCCAGTTGCAATTTACCCAAGCTACTTTCATGCAGGAATTCAACAACCTGATGAACAGGGGGATCTGATTGGGACAGCCAAGAAGCCCAAGAAGGCCCCCAAGTCACAAATATCTGAGCCATACCCAATCATGCTTGACCTCCTCCAGCAGGATCCCAAGCTTCCATTGACCCAGGTCCAGAAGCAACTTGCGCACCATAACATATGGGTGTCTGAGCGCATGGTGCAGCTCTGGATGTATGGGAAGGTGGCTTTCATATGGGTTCTTACCAATTTGCCAGCAACCAATGGGATGGCGCTGAGGATTCCCCGTATGATACCGTCATTGAATCAACCCTGGTCTAATGCCTGACTAGTCTAACTGATGATGTCATGTTCATCTCCTACTACAAGCTATCAATAGCTTTTGATGATTTTGGCAAGCAAGGAAAAGCTGCTGCCAAGAATAGAAGGAAGAAGGTCAAGAAGGGGACGTTCATTGGTGCATTTCTGGCTGTTTTAGCCAAGGGTTTTGTCTACTATTGAACAAACCCTGATTTCATTGATGGCTACTCATAAATCCACATCCTCAGTGGATTACTCGACTCCTGGGATGACTAAAAATCCAAGTAATGGGTTTTCTTGAGCCACCAGATGAAGGGTAGCTCCACCGCCCTTGAGGCCATCCAGGGACGCGGGCACCAGGCCTAAGTCTACCCTGCCAGCCATGCAGACGTCCATCTGGCTGATGTTGTCTTCTTCAACATGAGATCCACATTACAGGAGCGCCACCCTCAGGCTTTCAACAACCTCTATCTTGGGGTCCTTGACCACAATTTTCTCTTTGGCTGCCAGAGGTGGCTGACTTGTTTGCGCAAATGGTTTTCCATAGGACATGGGCACCCAATCACATAAGGATAAGCGCCTTCCACCTCAGGCCACTCCCACCTGCCAGCCCCACCCACCCAATCACAGACCTCCCAGGCAAGCACTGGCTCTACGCCTTCCTTCCTACACTATTCTGCCTACTAGGCATCACTCTTTCCCATCCCCCAATAAACTCCCTGTCATCAAACATTTTCTAAATATATTATCTTTATTCTAAACTTCAATTGTTCATTATCTCTTTGTTTATAGTTGGTTTTATTCTTAATGCTCATTTTATTTCTATAAAATTATATATTTACTATGCCATATATCTAGATCCAGAACACAGTTATTTTTAGCACTTAAACACAGCCCCTTGAGAAAATATTAACATCAATTTGGTGATCAGCTAAATTTGAATTAGAAAGTTATATGTTAATTGTGTTTAGATAAAGTTGTTACTGATCCAAATTCAAAAACTTAATATAAACTTTAAGCCAATCAGGAGCTAACTGATAAAGTGATTGTTGTGGCATAAAGGTTATTCAATAATTCTTTGGTACATGTGCGCTAATTAATATGATTGGCTGATTGTTTTGCTATTGTGCACCATTGTTGCTGTGGCAAGTTGTTGATGGACTAGTGCCCAATCAGCTACTGGGTTAGCACTAGTCCACCAACAACTCACCATAGCAGCAATGGCGTACAATGGCAAAACATCCAGCCAATCATATTAATTAGTGCACATGCACCAAAGAATTATTGAATGACCCTTTATGTCACAACAATCACTTTTGATCACTTGGCTCCTGATTGGCTTAAATTTTTTCATTAAGGTTTTGAATTTAGATCATAACAACTTTATCTAAAAACAGTTAACACTATAATTTTATAATTCAAATTTAGCTGATCACCAAATTGTTGTTAATATTTTCACAAGGGGCTATGTTAAGCGCCAAAAATAATATGGTAATCAAGGAAACAATGCCAACATAAAGCAAATGACACATATTGAGATGAGCGTAAAACATACAAATGGGTAAAAAGATGGGATAATGTAGTAGATGGGAAAACAAAAAGGAATAAACAAAGAGGCAACAGTATCAAAATAATACAGAATTTATTAGGGCAAAAGCTATAAAAACATATGGAAAGGTTAGTAAAAAAATCAAATGAGAGAACTCAAAAAACTACTTAAAGACCTTGACTTGGCAATTGCCAAAATCAAGGACATTGACTGCAAGGTCAAAGCCAAAGTTAAGTCCGCTGTCCTTACTGGGGACAAAATTGATAAGGTGTCTGCAAAGGCACTAATGTCAAAAATGCCAGACACCCCAGAGAAGACCATTGAGCGTCTTCTCAACATCCAGAAGACAGTGACGGAGGGCCTGCAATTTAAGGCATACAATCTTTCTGCACTGTCTGTCTGAGTTGATGACCTGGAGATGTATGAACATCTCAAACCCGCCAAGCGTGCCAGGGCAGAGGATACCAAATTGCCTACGCAATTGATTGCGCCAAGAATGGCCAAGCTGGCCAAGGCTGCAGGCAAGGAAGAAACACAAGAAGGTAGCCTAAAAAACAAAATTAATAAATTTTCAAAAAAAACTTACCTTTTTTCTTAGATAATGTAGACAGCAAACTCCTCCAAGTTCTGGTCCCCTTTGTCCCGGCCACTTTTTATGCAAATTATGCCACTCATGTGGCAAAGCAATAGTATCTGTCCCCCCCTGTTGTGCAGGAGCTGGAGGACCGTATCCACGGGTCCTTTCCAATGTTGCAGGAGGCGTTGGAAGAACTTATGCATGCCAAGGGGGCATCCAAGTGGGCAGTTACTGCCTACAAGGATGCCCAACTGGTCCTCCTGGACCTGTTATCCCTCAGTGGAGTTTACTGTGTAAACTCCATTGAGCTTGTTTGGGACGTCCTGGCAACGCTCTCATTCAATAATGTACCAGAGATGGGCCGTGCTCATGTGGCTGCTTGCTTCTGCTTCCCGTTGTAGCACACCCTGTCTTACCTATTGGAGATCTTTGAGCAAATTGGCTGTTGCAGATGCAACAGCTGTAAAGAAGACCAAGATCCTCCTGGAGGACTTTGGGTTGGCCTGGAGTGCCAACAAGACGGGGCTCCCTGCAGCCATGGAGCTGACCTTTGCAAAGACCTGGCACAACAAGAAGATCAGCGCGGTCTACAATAAACTGTGTGAGTTCACAGAAGCCTTTTCAGGGCAAAGGCTTCATCTGGTTGTTGACCTGGGGTTCCTATTCTACTTTGGGATGGGCGCGTCTGTAGAGGACCTGGACAGGGTCCTTCTGGGAATCAACAAGGCCTGGCTTGCACTCAACAGGAAGAAGGTCCCCCCTGGATACAACTTGGTTGATCATGTGATCCAGGACGCCCTGGTTCTGGCTGGGATATACAGGGTTGTAGCCCTGTCTGAAAAGCTGCTGCTTCACTCCCACCTGACCCTACTGCCTTTCACCAGCAGGAGGGAGTATTTCAATAACAGTGTATCCACTGTTCACGGTATGGCGGTGGAGGTTGTGCACCACCTCCATTGCAGGGTGGGTACATACCAAAGAACCCACTACAGGCGCACACAGTAAAAATATGATTCCAATAAATTTTATTACAATTTATAGTATTCTAATTATAATAAATTTTTATAAATTTTTATTTCAGCAAACCAGTTTTGCAAAATATATTGCAGAAACAGTTTTCATAAAATCATAAAATTATATGTTAATAAAATAAATTCTAACTTGTAAATTTTATGTTTAATTTTCTTAAAACTATTTTTATATTTATTTGACCAAAGTGATTTAAATATTTTTGTGTAATCCAGTATTGAGCGTTTGGGATTACCTCAGATGGCATAATAAAATAATATAAAATAATATATAATAAAATAAATAAATTACTTACATCTATTGATGGATCTTCTGAATGTGATTGTGGGCATGAAAACATCTAAATATAAAATGATAATTAATAAATCTTGAATAGTAAATAAGATAATATAAAAAATTGGACATGCTAAGCCTTTAATTGATTGGCTGCTTGGCTAGGCACGTGGGGATGAACAAATCAGCATGACCATAGAATTTGGCCACAGTCTCAGCTAGGAGGGTGTGGATCCTGGCCTGCAGCAAATTAAAGAGGTCCTCAGTCCCAGTTGGGGTTCCTTGCTTGACAACTTGCTTGAGCCACCCAAAGACTTCCTCAATGGGATTTAGGAAGGGCAAATAAGCTGGGAGGAAGAGAAGGTGTAAATTTGCTGTGGCCAATTGCTGGGGGCCCACTCCAATGCTTGTGTCAATTATTGGGAATTCCTTGAGAATGTCAGCCACCTTGTGGAGACCAACGTTGTCCAACACAATCACATTGGTGAAGCCCGGGCTTATGCGTCTCAGGTGCTCCTGGACCAATTGGAGAAATGATAGAAAGGTCCTGCTGTTATGCAAACCCAATATCATTTGGTAGAGCTTAACCCCCTTTAAACCAAGGAGAGCCATCATTGAGTAGGCTGTGGTGCAGACTGCAGCACGCCAAGCCATCCCGTCATTGGAGCCTTTGGTGACATAGCCATATGCATTGCGCATAGACGAGGCAAATGCCAATTTGTCAATATAGTAAAGTTTGACTGTCCCCTTGGCTTTGAGCACAGTGTACGCCTCTGCATAGTTTTTCTGTGTCTCAATGTTGATTGGGCTATTCCAATTGTATGGAGATACCCCAAGCTTTTTCCAAGAAAATTGCATTCCCTTCACCAGATGGTAGTAAAAGGAAATCAAGGCCTCAATCCCAAAAGTAAATTTAACCATGGCCTGTATATTTTCCAGTTCAAGATGGCAGTCCCAGGTGATCCACTGGCGGATTGCCCATTTGTGCTCCTTGGTGAGCATGATAGAAACATGCAAGGATTTCTCCGCAGCAAGGACACAACCAGTATTGATGAATTTTTGGAAGGTCTTGCTGGCATACTTGGGATCCACTCCAACAAGGGCTGCAGCTGCCTTGTAATCACCTGATTCCTGCATTAGCCTAAGCAGGATGATGTGTTTGATGTTTGGGATGCGCTTCTGGGCGGGCTTTTTAGCGGTGGGGATTGACTTGTTGGCATTGGGCACAACACAGGGCATAGGTACCTTGGTATAGAAGGCTGCAACCTTTTTTAACACCAGCTGTCCCCCATCAGTTTGATAGAACTTGGGCTCCTCATCATCCTCCTGATTGCCATCACTGACGTAGGGCTTGTAGCTAGTATCAAGTACAGGCTTCACCTTCTCCAGCATGGCTGACCGGAACAACTCTTGCCAGTACACAACGTCAAACACATATGAAGTAAGTTCTACCTCCTTGTTTCTAACTTTCTTTGTAGTGGTGACCTTGGTGGGCTTCCAGGTCAGCTTTGGGACCTGAGGGTTGATGCTCTGCACCCTAGCATCTTGTGCTCCTTGAACTGGCTGTGTCAGTGCAGCATCACTATGGAACTCTCTTCTTCTGCCTCCTCTTTGAGTAGGCACTTGGGTTGCCTAACTCTATTCTTTGACCCGCAGGGGCAACTGCAACTGCGGCGCACAACAGGTGTATTGGTACTCTGTTGTTGTGTTCCTTCCATTTTACAATTTAATAAAATATTGTATAAAACTCAATTAAGTTACTCCATAATTTTAGTTTTTGCTTTTATCTGAATATGGATATTTAATTAGAGTTTTTCCCACCCAATATCCCAATTATAGCTTTTTTATTTCTTAATTAGTTGTTTTTGGTTTTACAACGCCCATTTTAGAATACTCAAAAAAAAATCCACCCATTTTCCTAGATTTTACTGCCAAATTCAAACACCCAATACAATATTTTTAAAATTTATGTTTCAGATCTTGTGTCTTATTTTAGATACCTTGGTATCATTCATGATTACAATCCATTGCACACATTGCATGAGTGATTTTGTTTACGTAGTAAGTTGCTATTGTGTATTGTTTTTGGTTTGAGTTTTGACTCACTTTGCTTGGGTGTATTTTGTCACCAATTCACATGGTAAACATATGTACACCAAAAGTCAACTCACACCATTTTGTTTGTGAATCAATGTATCTTGGATTGTATTTTGAATGGTTTTGCTTTGTGTGTGAGCCTTTTGTTGCTGAGTTGACTCATTTTGCCCATTAAAGCCAATAAACCCTGTTAACAGAGTATATATTTTAACCTGAGAGTTAGATTTTGTTTAAATCTGAAATCATTTTGTTTAGATCTGAGGTATTTTTGGTTGTTGCCATAGCTTTTAAAACTACTGTATATAAAATCACTAGTAAAACATTTTTTGTTGAAACCCAAATATCAAAGATCCTTCTATGATAAGGAATAAAACCAAATATGAAAATTGGTTTTTTAGTTTCTGTGTTACAGGAAGATAGTATTATCAAAGTGGTGTTAATTTGGGCTGATTTCTTATGTGGGTTCTCAAATTAATATCATACTTTATTCCCAGATAATAAGGAAAAGGCTTGTATTTATCACAAAAGGTATATTAGTTATTGGATTCCATATGATGTCCTTCTAGGCGGTGTCGTTTGTGGTGGCACTTTTTAGAGCATTTACTATGTAATCTTATACTTGAAAAACTATTTTTAAATCCTTTTTTATTTTGATACATGATAGTGTTTTTGTGATGTAATTTTTTGAGATACTTTGTTAGAAACTAATATGTAAAAATTAACTATTTAATACTTTTTTATTAGGCTTTTTTAATTTTCAATAGTAAATCATGACTCTATTTGTCATAGCCAGGTGTGGTATCAGGCTTGTCTGTAAATAGGGACAAAGGGCAAGCCTGGAACGCCCAGTACACAACTGGGGCAATCCTCAACATATAGTTCACAGCAGAGGCCCAGGGTTGCCAAGCATCCATATGGGGAATCATTTGTTCAGTGAAACCCAATAGGGTGACATAAGCAAACCCAAGCTTACTTTAATTTTATGAGGTATAGGGAGAATCCTCAATAGGCTTTCTCATCTGGTTGATGGGCTGGCCAGCATAGAGGAAACGTTGGTGCAAGGGAGGAAGGCAGGCAGGGCCTATGACTTGATCAAAAGCCCTGGCAGGAGGAGGAGAAACTGGTTCTGTCTTAGCAAGGGCAAGTGTATCTTGCCTGATGCTCCTTTGGACCAGTTGGGTTTGGGGTTCTTCTTTGCAGGAGGAGAACAGTGAGGTTAAAGTAGTAAAAGCATAATAAAGTCCTGCACTTTTCTAATAGTTAAACGGCATAAACTTCAATTGTTTATTGAGTGAAGATGTAAACAGTGTAAGAATTGTCAGTGTTTCTATCTATATACTGCTGGGAAACTGTAATTTTACTTACTTTCAGCTCCTTATTGGCTGTTGAAGGGTTATTCTTAATCTAGGTCCTAATGATAGGCCCTGATTTGTCATTTAAGGAAATCAATTCACTATCCTTGTCCTGGGAAAGCTGGTAGGGTATTTTGGGGTCATTTGGCAACCCAAGTCCCAATTCCTTAGTCTCAGAGGGGTGGGCCAATTAAAAACCTTTTGCTTTATGTTAAAACAGTTTTCAATTGTCCCCAGGTTTGGCTCTTGCCAGGGTTCAATTTCCCACTTAGCATCAAAGTTTTCTTTAGGTCAGTCAATGTGGTCAGTGATGCAATTGATTGTTTGCGTGATTGTTTGATTGTGGGAAACAAATCTATGTAGCATAGGTATTTATCTGACCCATTATGGAGCCTGACCTCATCCCCCACCATAGTTGAGCTCTTAAAGCTCAACTATGAATTCATGGTCTTCTACATTGTCAGGAGGGCACTAGCATTGACAAGTTTATCTTCAGGTTCTGTCATGAATGAAAAACTCTTGTTAACTATGCTCATGGGAAAACCTCAACTATGGGATTTGAACCCTGGAACCCTGCAGGCCGCCAGCCTGCAGTTTCCTGGGCTCAAACCAGAGCAGGATTTGACTTTGGGGAATTTCTTGAGACTAGATGAACTAAATTTACTTGCATTAAGGCCTCCCATACCAAAGGTTCCTCTTAACCCAACCAATGAGAGCGCAGGCCAGGCCAAAGATCCCAAAATAACTTGGGCCACCGCAGTGGGGGAAGCAAAGAAACTTCCTATGGAAGGCAGGCCACCTAAAGATGACCAATCCTGCAACCCAAAAGTGAAATTTGAGTCTTCTCAGTTCAAGCCAGCCAATGAAATATCTCCCACAATAGATGCCACCAAGGGCTGCAAAATCCTGGTAGACAGTATCACCAGGCCCAAAGTAAATTTTAAAAGTTTCTCCATGGAAGATGGGTATACTTATACCCTGGGCTGCCAGGAAGTTTCCCATTACCATTCTTGCAATAAAGTGACATGAACCTTTGGTTCAACCAAGTTATTCCATATTTGATTTTAGATCTATTTCATTGGCAGTCTATCTCCTGCAGTTCCGCACCTCACACCCAACAACCCTAAGAAACTGTGGCCCAGCTGTCCAAATTCTATTGTCCACCAGGAGTTCCCTTTGGCCTGGTACATTTCACAGAATATCCCCCAAACCCAGCATATTTGGAGTTCACACTAGAGGAAATCTTGATCTACAACCCAGAGGCTAAAACTAAAAAATGTAGACCATTTACAGAGAAGAGACCAAAATCACCAGACCTCTGCTATTCCGCAACAAGTATAACTACTTGCCCGCCTATTTAGTTCTGATGACACCACCTCTCACCCTGCGGCCTGACTGCCCACAGGAATCCAATGCAACCAATTAATTCACCTTCACACAGATATTTGGGGTGATGTACATCATCCTCACTGGCCTTATTGATTCAATGGTGCCTGCCAGTAGACCCTGGGCTCTCCTGGGAAAATTGTTACCTTATATTGTAAAGTTAGCTCTAATCATATGGTGGGCCCTTCCCACAGGACCTGCAGGCTGTCTGCCTGTAAGTTTTCACGGTCCCCCCACAGGCTGGATCCCTGATATTATGACAATCTATCTTAATCACAGTAACCTGGGCCCCAAGATGTTGATAACTCTTGGGGCATCTTGTATGCTATTTTCATTGATTTCAGTTTACTACTCCTACAATCTAGTTACCAATTTAATTTCATCATCAATTAGACACTGACACAGTACAAAACCAAAGGATGCCTTGCTTGGCGTCAAGAATACCAAACCCCCAAATTTGCAAGTCCAGAATTTTATAGTCAACCAATCCACAACCAAGGTGGACATACTGCAGATGGGAAAGCTTGCCTTGGAAGAAGCCTGTAGAGCTATGCCAGTCCTCTGTCTCTATTTCCAGGCCAACACAAATTCTTACTCTAACAGCATAGAGAAGGTCCTTGGTGTGGCTTCTATGCTCTCTGGCAATTCCTTAGACTGGTTTGGGAAGGCCACTGCCAAGGACGTCAAGTTCTGCCTGGACTACTCCTAATTTGAAAGTGAACTGTTGGCCACTGGCAACAACCAAGACACCTGCCACCACGCCCTCATCAACTTACTGTACATTAAATAAGGATCCTGCACCCTACAAGCTTACACCAACAAGTTCCTTAAACTGAAATCTAGAACCCTACTTGAGAACAGGTTATCTGCCATCCTGTACTGCCAAGGAGCCTGACCTGCCTTTAAAGAACTCCTCAAGCACCATCCCCCATGCTTGGCCTAGATGAGTTACTTCTCTTGTGCAGAGGATTGAGCCTTAACCAAGAAGGTGCCCCCTGCCACTCAGCGCACTAACTGCGCCCAGACCCCCAGAAGACAAGGAATGTTCCCTGAGGAACCACAACGTCATTACCATTAAGGGTTGTGTTTCTACTGCTACAAACCTGGCCACCTCACTAAGGCTTGCCCCAAAAAAAGTGGTCCTAAGGTTTCCTTAGCACAAATCAACACCTCCACCCAGTCTTACAAGTTTATCCAAGTCAAAGTGAAAACACTCACAACATCCCATATTGTTTAGGTATTTATTGATATAGGAGCTGAAGAAAGCTTTAATTGACACCACTCTTGCAAAGGACCTAGGACTAAAGGCTACCACCAAAGGTGTTAAAGTAATCATGGGGAATAGCTCCCATGACTTTGTGTTCAGGTGTGAAACCAAGTTGCCACTAAGAATTGATCAGAACATCTACCCAGCACTTCCCATCATTCTGAACAGACTTCCTCACCCTTTGATCCTGGGAGACTCCTGGTCCCAAAGGCACGGCGCCATCCTGAACTTCTGCAACCAAACAGTTGCCTTAAAAGGGGCTATCTCTTGTGATGTAGCGCTGTTCCAGCTGGGTCCAACCAAAGGAAACCCCAGCGCGCTCCTGACCCTGAAAACAGAACCCAGTTCTGGGGCCCTACCTCCTTGGTTAAAGTGGAACCACGTCTTCAGCAAGGAAGCAGAAACCTGTCTCCCTGAACACATAAAGTATTCCCACACCATCAACCTCTTGCCTGGCACTGAGACCAAACATGGACCCATCTATAGCTGCAATCACAAAGAGAAGTTGGCACTGAAATCATACATCAAAGACATGTCCAAGAAAGGCTTCATCTGTGTGTCCAAGAGCCCTTGATTGTTGCCAATGCTGTTTGTGGGAAAAAAGGATGGCAGTATGCATCTGTGCGTTAACTACCAGAAGCTGAACAATATAACTATAAATAACTGCTACCCTATTCCTAATGCTGATGACTTGTGTGATGTTTTGAAAGGCGCTTGTGTGTACTCCAAGATTGATCTCCAAGACTCTTTCAATCAAATCCAAATTAAGGAAGGTGACAAGTATAAAATAGCGTTCAAGACCAGTTATGGGCTCTACAAATACCTGGTGATGCTATTTGGACTATACATGCTCCCAGCACTTTCCAGTGTATGATCAATACAGTCCTGGGTAAATACCTAGAACAGTTTTGTGTGTCCTACCTTGACAAAATCCTCATCTATAGTAAGACCCACAAGGAGCACCTACACCACCTGGACCTAATCCTGAGCAAACTCTCACAATCTGATCTACATGCAAAACTCAAGAAACGCAAATTCTTCCAGCCAGAGGTGGAATTCCTGGGCTACGCTTTAAAGACTGGAGGACTTGCAATGGCTCTGGACAAGGTGGATACTGTAACCTCCTGGCCTATCCCCACGTACCAGAAAGATGTCAGAAGCTTCCTGGGGTTAGCAAACTATTGTATAATCTTCATAAAAAAATTCATCTATAACGCTGCCACTGACCAGGCTCTGCTTGGACAAGGTTCAGTTTGTCTGGACTGATTATTGCACCTCCGCGTTTGAGACCCTGAAAAGGGCCTTCACATCTGCCACTGTCCTTTCCATGCCTGACCTGTCTAAACCTTTTGTGCTTGAGACAGATGTGTCTGACTTTGCGGTGGGTGAGGTCCTTCTTCAGGAAGGAGGGGATAGTATTCTACATCATGTAGCATATTACTCCAAGAAGATTCTGCCTGCTTAATGTAACTACCCAATATATGACAAAGAGATTTTAGCTATAATTAAAACATTGAAGCATTGGTGCAGATACCTATGTGATGCAGAACATCCAGTAAAGGTCCTGACAGACCACAAGAACTTGGTTTACTTCTTCAAACCATGTCATCTTAACCAAGGACAGGCAAGATGGGCCTTGGAACTGGCCAGCTACACTTTGACCATAGACTATAAGCCTGGGAAGGTGAACGTGGTATCTGACGCCCTGAGTAGAAGAGCCGACCTGACCCCCTCCTCTACAGAAGTCAAGGACTGCAACACTCACACACTACTAGATCCTGCCAGCCTAGGGATACATCTGAAGTACTTAAAGATTGCCGCCAGCAAATCTAACGTGATAAAAGCCCAGAAACAAGACATATATTCAACCAAACTAGTCAATGCCCTGGCAAAAGACCCTTATTTCCATCACTCAAAGAAAGGCTAATCCCTGAAAGGCACCACCTTGCTGCTCAACAGTAGAATCTATTTACCCAAGGGCCCAACTCAAACTAGCATATTGATTGACCACCACAACTCAGAAATGACTGGCCACCCTGATAGACACAAATCCCTCCTAAGCATCAAGCAGAACTACGCATGGCCTGGCATGGACAAAGAGGTAGCAGCCTACATCAATGGCTGTGAAACCTGTGGAAGAACCAAGACATGTTGCTCTAAGCCAGAAGAATTTCTAAGACCTCTGGACATTCCTACTGGTCCCTGGAAATCAGTATTAATGGATTACATAATGAAATTCTCCCCTTCAAAACCCTTTGACACAATTCTAGTCATGGTAGACTGTTTCACCAAAATGGCTTACGTCATCCCAACTACTACCCACTGTACAACAACCAATACTGACAGAAATTTCAACAACTGCATATTGACACAACACGGCACACCAGAAGAAATCATCACTGACCAAGGACCCCAGTTCACCTTCCACTACTGGACCCAAGTAATGAAGGACCTTGGAGTCAAACGCTGCATTTCAACCTCCTACCACCCACAAACTGATGGACAAACTGAACAGGTCAACCAAATCTTGGAACAATACCTCCAATGCTATGCCAACGCAGACCAAGACAACTGGGCAGAGATGCTACCCCTGGTGCAACACGCCTATAACAGCAAAGACCACACATCCACTGGTATGTCCCCCTTTAGGGCCAACTATATGTTTGATTCATCATGGGACCCCAGTTTTGGCATCAAGGAACAGAATAAAGCAGGGAAAACCTGTATCAAACAAATACATGACACCCAAGAAACCTGCTTTAGTAACCTACCATGTGCTGTCAAGACCTAAAAAGTGTTTGCTGACAAGAAAAGAATCCCCAGGAAACCCTTATAAATAGGCAATGGAGTTTACTTTTGCTCCCAGATTTTCCCCTTATATGTGCCTAGTAGGAAATTAGCCCACTGCTGCTGTGGGCCTTACAAGACTTTTAAGCAAATAGGGGAAGTGGTGTACAAACTGGATCTGTTGTCTACTTGGAAAATCCACAATGACTTTCACTGATCATTGCTATTCAAAAAAGAAGGAACCTCCCTTCCCCACCAAAAGATAAAGTCCAACCCCCACCCATCCAGGGGGGACATGCAAATGAATAAGAAGTCAAATACATCCACAGACACTGCCTGCACTACAAGACCCAACAGTACTATGTCAAATGGGCAGGTTACCCCCCTGAAGAGAGCACCTGAGAACCTGTCTCCAACCTGTCTAACACGCACAGAGCCATACAGCAATACTTGGAAAGAAATGCAAGTAAGGGAGGGAGTGCCAGGAGAGAAGGGGATGATGTCACAAGTGACAAACCCCTATTAACAATTCATGTGGTAGAACCACAACTACAGGATTTGAACCCTGATACCCTGTGGGCTGCCTGCATTTTTTTGGGCTCAAACCAAAAACAAATTTAATTTTGGGGGAATTTCTGAGACCCATCAACTTGGAGCCATCTATGCCAATACCTTTCCTGAAAAAGAATCATGTTAGCTCCACCAATGAGAGTGCTTACCTGATCAATAATCTTGAGATAACTGGGGCCACTGCTGATGGGGAAATGAAGAAACTTCCCTTAGAATGCAGGCTGCCAGAGGATGACAAATCCTGTGGCTCAAAAAGGGAATTCAAGTTTCCCTGCCCCAATCCAACCAATGAGAAATCCCCATACAGGACACCAATGAGGGCTTTCAAACCCTGGTAGATGGCACCACCTGGCCCAAGGGGGTTTGCAAAAGTTTTCCCATGGCAGATGGGCATACTTATACCCTAGGTTGCCAGGAAGTTTCCCATTGCCATTCTTACATTAAAGTGATATGAGCCTTTGGTTCAATAAGGTCATCTTGTATTTGATTTTAGTTAGTTTTCATTTGCAGTCCAACCTCTGCAGCACCACCCCTTACATCAACCGGCCACAAGAAACCGCAGACAGACCGCCCAAACTATACTGTCCACCAGGAGCACCCTTTGACCTGGTACATTTTACTGAATACCCACCCAACCCGGAGTATTCAGAATTCACCTTAGAGGAAATCCTACTCCATGACCCCAAATCCAGGACCCAAAAGACTGAAGTTATTAGCTGAGAAGGATCCTGGATCACTGTGCCCCCTGCTTCTCCAAGACAAATACAACTACCTGCCTGCTTACCTAGTGCCAATGACTCCTCCCCTCACCCCGCGGCCCAACCACACGCAAGAATTTATTGCTGCCAGTGAATCCACTCCAATCCAAATATATGGGTTGATGTATATCACTCTTACTGGCCTCATTAATTCTATGGTGCCCTCTAGCGGCCCCTGGGCTATTCTTGGGAAGTCATTATCATATATTTTGAAGTTAGTGCCCATCCTGTGGTGGGCCCTCCTTTCAGGGCCTGCAGGTTATCTGCCCACAAGTTCTGAGGAAGCTCCTACAGGATGGATCCATGAAAACCTTATTTATAGTGTTAAAAACAGTTTCAAAACTGTTGAATGGGATAGTGAAGGATAGAATGTGTAGCATATGCTGTGTTTTAAAAACAATAGAGTGAATTTTGAGGAAGGATAATTATCTGTTGTTTGAGAAGCAGCAATAAAGCTCTGTCTCAAAGCATGAGTGAAAATAGTATGGAAAATCAATCAGTTTATTATGCAAGTTATAAATAAAAAAACAAAGCACAAAAATGGAAACATTTGAAGGTAAGCATATGGCTTTAAACTAATAATATTTGTATTTCATTAGAAGAAGAAAATTAATAGTTCAAAAATGTTAAAGGTTTTAGAATACCTGCCCTTTGGGGAAGAGCATTACAATGATGGGCCTTCATGCTATCTGTCATGAATGATATTTTAATACTTGTATTTAAAACCCAGGAATCAAACCCCAGCCCTCAGAAAATGCCTTGCACCAACCAGGATAGACAGAGATCCATCAAACTGCCAGTTGAGCCAAACCCTGGGCTGCGGGAGATACCTTGCCCCAATCAGGAGGAACAGGAACTTGCCAGACTACCAGCAGCCAAGACTGAAAGTTTAATACCAACATTAAAAACCCCATAATCAAATCCTGACCCTCCAAAGACAAATTGAGTCACCCAGGATGAACAGGGATCTGCCAACTTGTTGAGCCACAAACTTGAGTTGTTGGATTACTCTGTGAAACACCAGCTTCTTAAGGGTGATTCCCCAAATGATCACTAGATTGCCACCAAAATTGTGCCACTGAAGACCCAGACCTACCCAGAGGTTGTGGCTTGCCTAAATAAGGTTAAGAAAAAGCCTACTACTAGCCTTGCCAATGAGCACTAGCTGTCTCTAGTCTCCAGTCCAGAATGAGTAATGCAATTGGCCGGCTCAGGTGATATGGTGAACAGCAGCGGCAGAAAGAAGCATTGCCACTTCTGTTTACCAGAGCAAGCACAACCAGGATCAGCCCTCAAACCCCTAAGCCAAGATCTATGCCCTGCCAGCAAATTCTCCACAGGCCTGAAGTCTACAAAAAGCAAAGAAGCAAAATCACATGGTATAAGCACCTCAGCAGTATGAGGATGACCATATTGTCATTTTCAATAATAAAGCTTTATGAACCTTTGATTTGAACAAATTCTACCTTATCTAGTTTTAGTGATCTTTCATCTCAACTCCTGCCAAGTAGAAAACCAGGCAACTGCCCACTCTAGAGACCAGCCTGCCAAACTGCCCCCAATTATTATGCCATCCCCCTGGAGCCTCCTTCAGACCTGTGCATTTCACCAAATATCTGCCAAACCCTGCCTACGCCAAGTTCAGCTTGGAAAATATACTCCTTGCCAACCTTTTGGCAAGAACTAGAGAACCAAAACTATAGGTTGCAAAGGAAAGTGGTATGAGGTGCCGCCCTTATTGTTCAAAGACAAGTACAATTATCTTTCAGCGTGCTCTGTTCCCATGATTCTTCCTTTAACCCCTAGACCAGACTGCCTAATGGAACCTACTGCTGCAGCAGAGACCGCCTCTACCCAAATGTTTGTAGTGCTCTATATTAATTTGACAGGATTGGTGGATTTCATGGTCCCTAACTCTGGACCTTGTTCCTTACTCAGACAATCTGTATCTTACATTATCAAGTTAGCACCCATCCTATGGTGGGCATTACCCACTGACCCAGCGGTACTTTGTCCTGAGTCATCTAATTCCTCTACTTATGCCTGGCTTTCTGATAGTATCTATTAGAATAGCAACATTTACACCACATAAAAGTGTAGAATAGCCAGAGTGTTAAAGTTCTGAGTTGTTAGCCTCATCTAAAAATTAGTATAAATATGGTTTCAACTCTTTTCTCTTGGCCTCTTATAGAACTTGTGGCTTTAAAAAGGTTTGCACAGCATTAATGTTTTCATCTAGAACCTGTTGAAGTAAATCCCTACCAAAGCCGCTATTGAGGGCAAAGAGCTCATCATTAGTGGATTTGAACTCAGAAATATTGTGTATTCTGAGCTTAGGTGAAACACTGAGAGATTACATGAAAGTAGATGATCTCTCCTCTACTTCACATTGGCTTTTCTCTGTTATTTGGTTTCTAGTGGAGGCAGTACATAAATGCTAGTCTTTAAGTTACAGTTGCAAGCACAATAGCCCTTTCTGTTGAAAAAATGGCAATTCACCTTGTTCATATTGACCTTTGGGGAAAACTTGTTGGTTTCAGGCGTAATCTTGGCTTTTGCAGGAAAACTATTGACAGAACATGGTTTAGTATCAGTGTTTGAGGGATCAAAGGTATTTTTACACTTGTGTAGATAGCAAACCATGACATCCAGAGTAAAATTGTCTTGAAAGGCAGACATCAAGGTACATTACAGTGCTTTATATGGCTTTACTGCAGTGCAAAGAGCTAAATGTGCATCATTTTCAGTCAGCAAGCCAGAGCCCTTGAAGATCTGAGCCTCACTGTAGAAGCAATCAATAAATTCAGCTATAGTCACATTTATCTTGAAGTTGATCAAGATAAATTTGTTATTTTTCTTCAATGACCCAAGCCACACTTTCGAATTTGTACACTAACACAGATTTTGTGATAGAATACAATTAATCATTCTCAGGCATATATAAAATAATCAAATTGGTACTGATAGTATCAAGTTGATTTAACAGTGTGGTGACCTTTTTCTGATTGCTGTTCTTGTACATGGACATTATTGAAACGCAGGCTTGACCTGCCAGCAAGGTTCCAACCAAGCAGGTTTGTGACCCACAATCCAATTATCTGGTCACTCAAAGCCAGACTAGGAAGTCAACTCAAATTACCAAATCCAACATGAACATATGATGATCCTTCCTGGTGGATACCTTGTTTTGGCGCTTGACTCATTACCAGGATCAAGCCACTCCCTTCTTCCATCCAGCCATGTGATTGCCAATCATGTTCCTGTTATCCTTGATTCACATGAACTATATAAACATTATCTTGCAATAAAATTATTATCTATCTTCTGAATATTTTCCCCGTGTAACTCTGCTAAAACAGCACAGTTACAACATTGGTAGCACAGGTAGGCTCTCCATCCTACCTTATCTTGAAAAATTCTGCCTGTTGCCTGAACACGCTGCGGCCAACAAATCCTTGACAGAATTATGTCTGGCCTCCTGCCTGACTGGACTCCATACACTCCTGGTGCCGAGATACCCAATGGTTTTGTCCTATACCAAAACATGGTGATCCTGCTACCTGCCTTCAACGCCATGTCTGCACAAGGTTTCTTTCAGGCTCCCTCCTTGATGCCGCAACCAGCCAACAAAACCATCATGCCTGCCTATGTATCTCAAAGACTACAAAGCACCGCCTTGGAACCTTTTGCCGGGGCCAACAACAACAACGCTTCTGCATGGATCCAGTCTGCCCAGAGCAAGCTGGCTCAGATGGAATGCCCACAGCGGTTTTGGATTGCAGAAATTTCCATTTGCCTGACACATGACACTGGCACCTGGTGCAACAAGTGGCATGAAGAGCACATCAACAAGAACTGGGATACCTTTAAGCAAGACTTCCTGGCAAGATTTTTACTTAAAGATACAGCACTCATGATCATACACCAAGTAAAGAACCTGACCCAGACAGACACCGTAAAGGAACTCACCTGTGACTACAAGGAACTCTGTCTTTGTGCACCATCCAACATGGCTTTTGACACCCCAGCCACACACCTCATGTACTATGAAGCTCTTAAGTTGCACGTGATGAGACATGTGAACCTGGATCAGGTGACCAACCTTCAAAGCCTGTACCGTGAAGCAGAGAAAGTGGAGCAGACATCCAACGCACTGCATAAGACACAAATTTAGAAACAAGAAAGACCCAAGGACTCCCATCCAAGCGGGCACTCTGCTTGACTGCCTCCTGGAGGCAATGGGAACAACACCAACCACAAACCCATGGGTTCAAATGGGCATGGAAATGAAAACAATGGCCAGTCAAACTGTACCCATTTCCGTGTCACTGCCACACAAGGCAACCAAGATGAGGGAAAAGCCCAGGGAGAGCACTAAGTGATCCAAGCTCTCCCCACGCAACTCCTGACTTGCCCAATGATGAATACTGACCTGAGGATGTAGACCAATGCCCAATGATCCAGGTGCCCTCAGAGGACCCAGTACTGTACACCATTTCCAGACATCCCAATAAATTGATTTGCTATCCTTTCTGCTTTTGCAGTTACACAGGCTCAGCACTCCTGGACTTGGGCGCAGACCAAACCCTAGTCAAAAGTTGCTTTGTGGATAAGTTCAAGCTGGCCACTAATTCTTTGCGGATTAAAAATGTGGTCCTGGCTGACAAACACCACATTGCCGTGACAAAGGAAACTGCCCCCTTCTCTGTCATGCTTGAGAACCTTCACTCCACCATTCAAGGTCCTGTCATTGACTTTACAAAGTTTGACATTGTACTGGGACTAGACTGGTTGCGGAAGAACAACCCTCATGTAAACTGGGCAACCTCAGTGTTGACCATCAAGCGTGAAGGTGTCAACCACCAGATCTACCCTGACTCTGTGGACCAACTGCTATGTAACCATGTCTTTGTACGTATCACAGAGACCCAGGACAAAAAGAAAGACCTGAAGGCAATTGACTGGGACTTCTGCCAGTACAATAGCATACACTTCAAGGATCACCAGGATACCTCCACGCCTCAGGACCACAACATTGTGGCCCGCCATCCAGAAATCTTTGAGGAAGTGCTACCTGGACTGCTCCCTGAGAAGCATATTCAGCACTCCATCCAACTCAAGGGGGCTGTACCCAAGGCGTGCCCCATCTACAGGCTGACCCCAAATGAAGACAACGCCTTACGCGCCTACCTCAAGGAGGCATTGGAAAAAGGACTTATCTGCCCCTCACAGTCTCCCTTTGGGGCTGCCATATTCTTTGTGGCTAAGAAGGACGGTACCTTATGTCTGGTCACAGACTACTGCGCCCTAAACAAAGTTACCATTAATAATTGTTACCCACTGCCACTGATTGACAACCTCTTCAATGCCTTGGGAGGAGCCACTGTCTTCTCCAAGATTGATCTAACTGCAGGTTACAATCAGATTTGTATTAAGGAGGAAGACATTCCCAAAACAGTCTTCTGCACTAAATACGGCTCCTACAAATGTGTGGTGCTCAACTTTGGCATGACCAATGCCCTGTCCACCTTTGTAACCTTCATGAACAAAGTATTTGCACCCCACATAGGCAAACACACCCTAGTGTATCTTGATGACATTATTGTCTACAGCCTCTTGGTGGAACAACACCACAAAGACCTAGAGGCTGTCTTTGCTACCTTGGCATGGTACAAACTGTTGGTCAAGCCCTCCAAGTGCCAGTTTTTCCATGAGCAACTACCCTTCTTGGGACACATAGTCTCAAAGGACAGCATCAAACCCAACAGTCAAAAGATACAGGCCATCTGCAAGATGCCACCACCCAAGGATAAGTTGGAACTCTGCACCTTCTTTGGAATGGTGGCCTATGTACGATGCTTCATACCTGACTGTGGCGTTTTGACTGCCCCCTTATCCGCCATAACAGGCGCCAAGTCCAATTTTGTGTGGACCCCCCAACATGACCTCTGTTTTAGACACCTCAAGGAGAAACTCACAACGGCTCCCATCTTACAATATCCCAAATGTAACAGGGAATACCAAATGGAAAATGACGCCTCAGATGCATCCATTGAGGGAGTACTACAGATCAAAAATAGTGACAGTGACTTCTTGTCTGTAGCTTATGAATTGCAAAAATTGACAGATGGCAAGTGTTGATACCCTATCCACAACAAAGAGCTGCTGGCTATTGTGCACTGTCTAGTTAAATGGCGCTATTACCTAGAATGGCAGGAAGAATTCACAGCTTTAACCAATCACAAGTCACTCATCCATTTCAAGACTCAAGCAAATCTGTCCCTCTTCCAAGCACAGTGAATGGAACTATTAGAGAGATTTAATATGCTCATCCAGTACAAACCTGGGGCCAAGCTTGCCATGGCAGACGCCCTGTCCTGCCTGTATGTCTGTGCTTCAAGAGGAGAGAATGGGCTCAACCCAGACTGGCCTCTCTTAGTGCTACAAACAAAGGACAAAGGGTTCCCCCTGGCACCACCAACATAACAAAATAAACAGTCATCAAGAATGAACACCTCTTTGCTGACGTATATGGGACTCTAAACAGAAAGATGACTGACGGCACAACCATTCCCTATATCCTCACACATCAGCAAGTTGACACCATCCTACGCTATCACAGAGACCTTGGACATACCAAGAGCCAAAAACTATACAAATTCCTTAAACATAAGGCGTGGTGGTCAACCTTATACTGTGATGTTCAAGAAGTTCTAGACCAATGTGAGGTATGCAAAAAGTTTGCCAAAAGCAAAACCCTGCTAAAGTTGGTACTTCCCATCTGCACATAGCTACCTTTCAAAGTATGGGCTCTTAAAATTGTTGGTCCCATGTCAGGAAAAAACAATGACAAGAAATACATCATCACCGCCATTGACTTTGCAACAAGATGGCCAGTAGCCCAAGCAGTAAAGGCACACACTGGCAATGATGTACAACAATTCATTGGCAAGGAGATAATCAGCAAGTTTGGAAAGCCAGAACTCCTGATAACCAATGGAGGCAAGGAATTGATCTCTGAAGACACCAATGTGTACCTCACCAAAAACAGGGTCAAGCACACTGTGACAACACCATACCATCCACAGGCCAATGGACGTGTGGAGCGGCTTAACGGTAGCTTCGTGCAAGACTTAGTCAAACTCACTGCCAGGAGACCTGAAGACTGGTATAAGCAGCTACCAACTGCACTACTTGTGTGTTGAACCCAAGTGAACAGATCCACTTGGAAAAGCCTGTTTGAACTGGTATACAGCACACAGCCAAATATCATTCAAGCATTGACAGGACCTAAGCTGGAAATTCCAAGTGAAGTCCCTCCACGCTCAGACCCCCAAGTAATAGAGGCTAACAGCAAGCATACAGCAAAAAAGAATGAACGTCTGCAAAAGACATTTGTCCCCATCTGCAATAGACATGAAGTTGGGGACAAAGTATGGGTCATGAATGCTGACAAGAGCAAGCTACAACCTGAAAAAGTGGGGCCAGCAATCATTCTGAAGGTAAACAACAATAACACTTACCTTGTGCAAGGGCTTGGAAAATGCAAGCAAGACAAGACCTGACACCATGATTGCCTACAACCCTGAAAAGCAAGACAGAAACAACAAGAAACGCCCTGTCCGCCACAGAACAGCAACTAGTTTAATACGGCGCCCAGTCTCCTGACAACCTGCTCCCAGAGGAGGCCAACCTTCAGTTGGGGGGGGTGTCAAAACTACAGGCTTGACCCGCCAGCAAGGTTCCAACCAAGCGGGTTTGTGACCTGCAATCTGATTATCTGATCACTCAAAGCCAGACTAGGAAGTCAACTCAAATTACCAAATCCAACATGAACATATGATGATCCTTCCTGGTGGATACCTTGTTTTGGCGCTTGACTCATTACCAGGATCAAGCCACCCCCTTCTTTCATCCAGCCGTGTGATAACCAATCATGTTCCTGTTATCCTTGATTCATATGAACTATATAATCATTATCTCACAATAAAGATTATTATCTATCTTCTGAATATTTTTCCCCATGTAACTCTGCTAAAACAGCACAGTTACAACATCTTGAAGAGTTGTATTAATGTATAAAAAAATTTGGGTTCAAACTTAGGGAAGTTCATGGGTTTAAACCATGCAGGAGCTTCTTTAGCAGTACAACAACAGGGATGAAAGTCTTCTCGGTGGCCTCTATCAAAGAGGTTGTATTGATGATGCTCTGCAGGTGTTCCACTTCTAGGAGACCAATGTGTTTTGCTGAATGTAGGTGAGACAGCAAAAATCTGGGAGAGACTATGTTGTCTTGAGGACAATGAGATTTATTCCTTGTCATATACCAATCTAGAGACCAGATGTAAATTAATGCTCTTTTGAGAGGATGTAGGGACTTGACTGGAGCCACCAAATCCTTGGAGTTCACAGCAATATCTGGGTTCTTGAAGCTCTGAACAGGTGTCAGAGACCTCCACTTTTATTCTGCTTAATAAAGCTCTCATACACTCAATAAAACTTGCACATTGAACCATGATTTTTTGGGATTCTTTGAGCAGAGAACCTTGAGAAAAAAGTTGTGTAAAGTATTTTCTTACTTTTTCATGTGGCTCTTCTATCTCTTCCTTCATTAAATTTTGCTTCTGATGTGAAAATTATCCAACTCCTGAAATTTTTGAAAAGTCTTGTTGTTGAATACCCTAAAAATATTGAAGAAGTGACATAATTTCTCAATTTTCAGCAACATGAATATAGTAGTAGGTGCACTTACAAAAGAGGTTATAATTTCAATATGAGACCAGGATTTCTTGACAGATGAAATTTTTCTTTTTTATTATGTTATAGATGTGATTATAATATTAAACAGAGTTGCTTTGAAGGGCAGAGACCTCTGCCTTAGCAGCATGAGCCAAGCAATATTACCTTGCATTTTTCAGAAGAGTTAATACATATTGTTAACATTCTCCTGAATATTATAGGCTAGACGCGCTGATTTTCTGATTTCAATTGCATATAGTGTCATGACCTGTCATGATATGATAACTTTGAAAGATCATGTTTTGAAAACTTGGATCAATAAAGCTACATCTTGCTATCAGAAAGCCTCCTTGATGATCTCCATACTGTAAATTCAGAACCTAAAGATAAAAATTCAGGATTGTCAAATTCTTTTGCATGAACTCACCAACTTAATGGAGTAATTTTCATCCCAGAACAACTTAATTTTTTATATAAAAGGATGGGAAATATTCCAGTAAGTTGGTGAGTTTACGCAAAAGAATTTGGAAATCCCACATTTTTCCCAACAGGTTCTGAATCTACAGTAGGTGTCCTAGATCAAAAGTTATTGTGATTTAAAGAGCCAAGTTCAAAACCCCTGTCAACATGTCCCAAAATGGTTACAAGATTAGATTTTAAATCAAGACAAGCAACAATTAGTGAGCAGGCAAATCCAATCATATCTCAGCTTTCAATGATCAGCTTTGGATGTTCTTACGCTCAAAAGAAAGCCTCAGATGAAGAAAATCCTGCAGAATTATTTTTAGATGACCAACTGATGCAAAGCGCAAATTTCAAATCTGTCCAAAGAAATATGATTAGAATTAGTCAGCTGATGTCTCAAACTTTTAGTATGACCCCCAGATAGAAAGACAAGGACCTTCAGGAATAATCTGAAAGAATCTCAAAGATCAATGCAAATGGTATAAAAAGAATTGAGTCCCTTTTTCCCCATTGTAATCATTCTTGGTCTGAATAATAAATAAAGAACTTTTCTTAGACTATAGTTTAAATGAATCAGAGTTGGGAGCCCTTGGGCCCTGACATATAGGGTCAGAAGAGAGTCCTGTTAAGTTGCATTATTATTGAGAGTAGCATGGTTGCAATTAACACCTGTTACATAGTGCTCTACAGCTAAAACATGTCAGTTCACATTAAAAATTCATAGAGCCCTAGTTGTTTAATTTTTTATAGCTTATTCAATAACAAAAGACATATGTGTTTTGACTGAGCTATCAAGTCATTGATTTGTTGTGCTAGAAGAGCTTGGTTGGTTTTATTGGCTTAAGTTTAGCTGTGTATTTTATTAAAACTGATATTCAGCTGTTAAACAAGATCCTCTTGATAACCCTTGTGTCTTTTTACATAGATGACCAGGTCACAGATTTTCATATGATGATTTGCCTGTATTTTTAGCAACTAATTTAGTGAAGGATATACAAACTCTTGAGATATTTGCCAGTTTTCTTGACTGCAAAAAAGGTTTCAGTTCTCTTGCTTTGGTGACAAAAAAGTTTCTGAAGGCAGCCACTAGTTACAGGGCTCTTGTGTAGCAGTGAAAAAAGCTGAATTTTGACAGGCTCTTTACTTGACTGGTAATCATTAATAAGGTTGAAAGCTACTGTTATTACAGCTTGACAATCAACTTTGACAGAACATCAAAGAAGAAAAACAGACAATTTAATGTAGTGTGTGACAGAGAGAAGAGAAAAATCCTTCATGATAATGACTCTTTCTTGCTTTCTGAACAGGATATCCCTCTCTATGCTGCTGGTTTTCATGAGAAATTGAGAGTATTGTTCACTACAACCAGTCAGGGCTTAAAAAAACAACATAGATAGTGTTCAAATTGGAAGAGTTCATGTGATGAGAGCGTGTGAGCCCCCTGTAGCAAGCATCATTTGTTATAAATCAACTGTTCAAGGCTTTCTTATGGTATTTGTGTGGTTTTAAAGTATATGCCCTTGTAACACAACAAAAATATATGAGAGTTTGGGTAACATCAACCACTTAAAGAATTATAATAAATTGTACTTTATTAGTTTTTATAAAATTAGGCAAGATTCAATTATTTTTCTAGACACTCTAGACAGCCTCTTATATAGAAATAAAAAAATGTTGTTTTGATAGCAGCTAGAAAAAACTTTTAGGATATTCCAGCACACTATCACAATTTTTTCATTGGTGGTTTCTGCCTTAACTTATATAGTAAGTCAGGAGTGTGACATTTTTCACCTAGCACAAGGATGCTCTCTTCTATCATGACAACTGGTGATCCAGAATGACTACAACTAAGCAGCCTTAAGGGTTGCTATCTATCAATTTATCAATAATTATACCAAGAAAATTCTTTATATGATTTTGTGGAATATAAATTTTGCTTGCCGTTTTTGTGCAGCTTAATTTTATTTAACTATGGGTTAATTATGTTTCATTCAGTATAATTGGTTAATTAAATTTGAACCAGGGTTTGAATTTTACTTTGGATTTGAACTCAGCGCCTTGCAGCCAATTTTCCAGCTTGCTGGTGCCTTGGTGCTTGGGCTGGTGATGCCACAGTGCTAATGATATTTATTACAGGCGCCTTAACTGTGTAGATCACTAATGTATAATTAATTATATTATGTAAACAAATTAATTTAAGCAATTCAGTGTTGGAATTGTGCTGTATTAGCAGAGTTACAAGGGGGAAAAATTGTAAACTAGATAATATCTTTATTAGAATATGTGTGATTATATAGTTTGTGTGAATTATTTTAAGAAGAACAAGATTGAGATGATCAATCAATTAGATTAAGAAGAGAGGTGGCTGATCCTGATAATGAGTCAAGCGCTAAATTGAGTTGTCCTTTGGATTTATATTGTCAGTGGTTATTATTGCCTTGTTTGGGAATTTGAGATGGCTTTCACATTTGGCTTTGAGTAGTGGGGAAGTCAGTTTGAGTGACACAGTGTCTCTTGTGTGAAACTTTTCCAGGGGTTGACCTCACTGTTTTGACAACAGCCAATCTAATTAGACAAGGTAAATTATTACTGACTTAAGTTTTCTAATTCCCTGGTCAACAATTCTCTACACTTACAAAGATATAACAATATATCATGATCATTGTCATCTGTGCCAAGCCAGACAAAAGCAATGTTCTGCTGTTTTTTACCTCAACAGCAAATGTTTAAGTATAGATCATGAGACTCTGACAAGCTCTACACAAATATATCATCAAAGGATGAGGCCATCTCTCAGCAGGGAATGTCAAAACAGCAGGATCAATCTTTGAAAAGTTCTTGGCTCAGCTAATTTACTTTAAAAATAGTACCTAAGGTAAAAAACTTTTTTCTGAAGCCACATCACAAACCATAAAATTCTTTTTTTTTTAAAAATAAAGGCATTATTCAGCACTCACAGCTTTTTTTCTGGTGCAGCCAGGCTAATGAAGATGATAGTCATATATTTATCTAGGATATCATCCAATGTAATTCAATGGTATTTTCCTATGTCACTGCCAGTCTGTCCCACAAAGTGACACAATCACCAATTTTCTAAGGCTGTGTCCTTTTATCGCCACTCTTTAAGAGCTTTAATAAAGTTCTATTTAAAAGAAAACAGTACTCACAGTTTTTTTCTTGTGTTGTGCTCTTATGACTAGATACTCTGACAAATGGATAAAGATGCTTCCCTTTTGAAACTACAATTCTAGTCATGTCATATATAAATTAAAATAATTGTATTCTTTTGTGATAAATTCAAATAGTTTTACATTGACATCTACTTATTCAACTAATTAAACTAGATTCAGACAACAGTACCAGATTAAAAACTGCTGAGTTTACTGGCCTAGAGGCAGTTGTGACAATACATAACTATCAATTCTCTAAAATCGTATTATGACTAATTTTCAATGTGAAAGGCAATGAAATATCTGTAATGAAATATAATTAATTATACCATAGTTTTGTACCTTAACTTGTATATTTTATTGTGTTTGAAAGGATACAGTGCGACAAGCAGAAATAGGCCAAATTAAGATATAATGGACAGTGCTCTTTATTTTGATATTCAAGGATAAATCCTTGCTTGTGGCTTCTTGAGAAATATTCACTAAAATATTATATATATTAAAACAGATAAACGTTTATATCTATGTAACAAAAGGATAATACTCATAGATAGAAAAATAAAAACTTTATAGCTTATTTTATATAAATTTTGGTTTTTTTTAAAAAAATGTCTTATCTTATATAAAAAATACAATCAGGTGATTTTTAATGTATAATCAACAAATAATATTAGATATACCTAGCATCTTTCAATAAATAAGTGATTTATAATACTTTAATGCATGGATTGAGTTGATGTTGTAGATTAAAAAGTAATATTAAAGCATTTTTTAAAAAAGCTTAGCTTTTATAATATCATAAATTTGCAACAAACCGAAACGCAAGAAAGCTAGTTGAGATATGAAATAACATTCATGCATTTAAAATAGCTTTAGCTGATCTCTTTTTCATATAGTTTTTAAACTTGCTAAAAAACGATAGAAAAAAGATTTGGTGACATATATAACTACTTGTACTGATTATAATAGTTACTTATCCCTGTATTTTTTAAAAAAATACTAGTAAAAAAACTGTTAAGTTATGTGCATCTAGATTATCACCAAAAAAGAGGGAATACCAGGCTACCAACATATTTCGGGTTTTTATTGTCACTATACAGACTAGGTAGGGTTGCATGGGGAGACTACTTTTTTAGATAATATTACTTGTAATTTTTACCAGTTCTAAGAGAATGTGTTTATTCTTCATCATCTTCATCGTCATCCTGAGAGATGTTGAAATAACGAAGCTCGTAGCTCTGCTTGTTGGAAGCAACAACACGAAGCCAGTCACGGAGGTTATTCTTTTTGAGGAACTTCTTAGAGAGATACTTCAGAGTACGCTTAGAAACGGGGATCTTTGAGGAAAGCACGATTCTTCCATCGGCACGGGAAAAACTAACATTGGTACCAAGGTTTCCGGTACGGCCGTTAACCTTCAAGCGGTCGTGAAGGAACTTCTCGAATGCGGCAATATCAAGGACATTGTCCTTGACGGGAGCAGAGCAATCGATGACATACTTGAGATTCAAAGGCTTGTTAATTGCGGGAGCCATTTTAGCCTTAACTGTTACAAAACAAGCTGAGAAAGAAGGACATTGAATTTTGTAGCCATCAATATAAATAAAGCGAGTCTGTCTGTAATGTCACCTCGAGTGCGATCAAGCTGCAAGGTATCAAATTGAATTGCTTGCTCATATTATTTAAATTTAAAGTCGATAGCCAAGCCAAAAGCTTTATTTGGCTCACCTTTACATGTAATCCTTTGCATTATGATAGATTTTAAGGGATTTCCTGTATCAATGCCAATTTATCATAATTTATACTTTTAAATTATGTGGATTGGTGAATTGGTGAATGAACCTCTTGTGCACCTCTATAGTTTATTATATCTATTTCATGCATTATGTCATTAAGAATTGACATGAATATTAGTAGTGTAAATAGAGGTATTTGCTCAATTTTTGTCATCATTTCCATTATCAAATAAAGCTATAAGTAGAACCACACCTTCTGTACTTTGGTTTTATTTAGTAGAATATCACACAAGGATATTTTAATATGCATCCTTGAAAGCATGAATTTTGAATCCAGTGAAATGTGGCTTAAATTATGTCAAATTATAATATATATGCCACTTAGACTCTGATAAATTTATATTTAATCCTTAATTCTTAAAATAGTTGTTTGATTCTTGCAACCATGACAAAGTAGCTTATCTGTGTAAATTATCTAACTTCAGAATTTGTAGATTAAAACCGAAAAAGAGTGTTATTAAACATCTTGACATACACTGCTTTATGGAAAAGTATTGTATGAATTCTGCTGTTTGATACAATCATAATGCTACTTTGATATCCTTACTAGCTGCTATAGACACTGGTTTACAACTGATTAAAGTTTTGAAGCCAATTAATACATCAAAGCAAAGAAAATAGACAAAAGAATTGAACCCTGATGTCAGGATACCAGGAGTACTGTGGGGCTCCAGCAGGTGAGGGAGGAGTCAAAGCAGGTACTGGCATGGCCCACCAGATGATGGGACCTAACTTTACCAGGTAAAAAAGGGCCTTCCCAGCCACAGCCCAAGGTCCAGCCGCTGGCAAGGCAGAGTCAATCAATCCCGTGAGCGCAAGGTAAAGCACTCCCAGGAATTGACTACTCTGGCCAGAGGCATCAGAAGTGAGGGGTTGAGATGGTTGGTTTGGGTGTCAGGGGCGGTTCCATGGGGACCAAGTAGGCAGCAGGATTGTTGTACTTCTCGTTGAAGATCAAAGGGTAGATGGTGATTGCTTTGCTGTCTCAGACAATTTGGTAGGGTTCCTTGGGAGCGTTTGGGCGGGTGTACCACTGCAAGTCTTCCAATGTCCAGGGTTCATGGTCAGGATTGGCGGGATACCCAGTGAAATACACAGGGCCAAATGGAGCGTTGGGTGGGCGGTAGTAGTCAAAGACTTTGGTTTTATCAACTGAAGTCTGACTATCTATCCCAGTAGAGGAGTACTGACACTTGGGTGTATGCAGATAAAAGAGTATCAAAAATAGGTATGGAAACAGATTAGTGAACCAAAGGTTCATAACAACTTTATTTGGTAAGGATGATGATACAAAACTTTTTCAAGTGCTTCTGATTTATATACTTACTCACATGCAGGTGCCTCTGGGTATTCTTCTGATGCTATCTGTGTGACAAGGCTTGGCATTTCAGGTTCTGCTGTTTGGTTGGCTGCTTCATGGTTATTTTTGAGGTTTTCATGAACAGTTGGGACATTATTTTTCTTGTTATGCCTAGGCGCCAGATTGGTTATTTTATAACTTAATCACATTATTCATATTCAAATTATTCAGAAAGAGTAAAATACAATCAATCCCAAATATTTAATTGATCTTGGGCTTGGGTGATTTTTTAAAAAATAATTCATTGATTTTATAATTGAAAATTGCAACTTATAGTACTACTGAAAATATCTTAAGTGCTACTACAAACCAAAAATATTTATGATGAGTTGCATGGGAGAGTAATAGCAGCCCCAAAGCTATAAATGCTATTACCCTATCTTTGGCTCATCATAAATATTCTTAGTTTGTTTCAGAAAAAAAGGTTGTTGTTTTTGAAAGACTGATAACTCTATTTAAAATACACCCTCTAGTAAGCTGCCCTACTTCATGAACTTGCCCCAATACACTACTAGCATCTTCTGATATTTTTGTTTCTCTGGTATCATCACGTGATTTCAAATGATAAAATATCTCAGAATATTCTGAGAAGCTTTCAAATGTTAAAGGTGAAGTATATAACTTCCCATCTTTCATCAAATATGAAAGATTAATGCGCAGATTTTTAACTTCAAGCTCTCTTTTTATAGGCCTAAATTTCCTTTCATAAATATAAAAAAATGCTTTTTGGGAAACAATTGAACCAGTTAAAGATGAATTGTATAATTCTTTTCTTCTTTCTTCTTTCTCACAAATATTTTTTAGATCATTAATGTTGTTAATATAAAGTACATTTTCTTTTTCCTTTAAAATTTTTGATATTACACCAAAGTGACCATCAACAATGCTTTTTCCATGGCATTCAACAAAACGGTTATATTTTATGGAACCCTTAATATATTTAGGTGCCTCTTTAAATAAGTAATATAAAAATTCATATGATCTAAAATGATTTCCATTATCTGTCCATACTTTTATATTTTTTATTTTTTTAAATCTATCTAATTTAAGAAGACTTATTAGACATTCACCTGAAAATAAAGAATCATGTGATAATATTTGAGACAAAAAATCATGATATTCATATTTAATTTTATTGTTTTCTTTAAAAACTAATGCAAACCCTAATAATGAGATTGGTTTTTTTGAATAAAAACAATTATTGGTCTCAATTGGACCACCTCCAACCTTTAAGTTTTCTTTATAATCTATAACTACAACACAAGACTCATCATCTAGTTCATTAATATCTTTTTTATATTCACAATTTTGATGAACATAAAAGTCTTGGTGCTGATTAATAGTCTTTAAGTCATTGTCTATAGATTCTGGTAATGGTAAGTTTTTACTTTCACATTCTTCCTTCTTTTTTCTAGTGAATTTTTTAAATTACAAATATTGCACATATCAGTTTGTTTTTTACTTTTTATTATATTTTTAGGGATTAATTTATAGTAAGTAGAAATTGAAACTGAAATTTCATTTTTTATTTTCATATTTTCATATATTTCTTTTTTTGTTTTAAGTAGAGAGTATTTAATTTCAGTTGAGTAATTACTCATCTCTTTTTCTATATCTTTATAAATTTTTTCAGGCACTTTTTTTGTAAACTGGCTTGTTTCAAAAGAATTTTCCAGCAATTTTTTAATTATTTTTTTAGTTATTTCTTTTTTTAATGAATAGTTATTATTTTTTTGGCTTTTTTTGTTTAAGCTTACATTTTTATTTTTATTTATTTTTCTTGAGTATTCAAACTCACTTTTGGTTATATTAAACCCCATATCATTAAGCTCTTTTAAAGAGTAACTGGAAGTAACCAGAGATCGCAAGGCTGGGAGATGTTTTTGGGGAGAAGATTTCATGAGATCCTTTAAGTTTTCAATGAACTCATTGCCTTTTTGATTTTGAATAGTTGGCAGGAACTGAGCTTTCCCAAATTCAGTTTGAGTAAGGAAGTGCTTGATGAAATTATCAAGATCATCACCAGCAATAAAGAGGAATGCCTTTTTTAACATTGCAATTCTCTCTCTTTTTGTTGAAGCTCCCAAGGAAAAAAAGGGTAGCATGGAAGAAGTAAATTTAACTGAGGACATGGTAGTATTTTGAATCTGTAATTAGGTCAGATCTTTGATGTGTGCCTTAATGATGGAGTAGTTATGATCAGAATGTGGTCTTTGAATTGGGTTATTTGGATTAGAAGCTTTGTGGTACTTTAGCTCTTATATACCAAGCTAAATGACACCATTCTGAAAGAAATGGTGTGATAGCTTTTATTATAGTTTGAACTTGAATTTATGTTTGCAGAAATTAATTAAATACCCAGTTTTCATGCACAAGTGATATATGTGAAGCAGCTAAGCATTATTATTACATCATATCCTCTTTGTAATCAATGCAAATCAATTAAAATGATGTATTCAGTTAATTGTAACTCTTCCGCATATTTTTAAAATGATAAAATATTAAAGAATTCCATTTAATGAATGCTCAATTTGAGGTTCGAAGCTCACTTGAACCTTAAAATCAATCTAAACAGTGATAAAAACATCCTAACTTCAAACTATCATAAAATCCTAGAGAATTGAGCTTTTTAAATAAAATAAAATGCGAAAATAAAGCTCTCAATCTTATCTTTAATTTCGTCAAATAAAAAACATCTGTTGTGTATTCAAAAAAAAGTATTTATTAGCTTTGAAGTAATCTACTTTATATCATTAGATATAATCATATAATAAAATCTGGATTATGCTCTTTTAAATTACTTTTGCTTTAATATTGAGCATAGTATACATATTAAAATTTTTACACCAATAGAAAGATAAGATTCTTAGCTTCATTTTGATAGTTTACAGTGTGAAAAAATATTAATTTTTCATTGAGTTATTAATGTTTTAAATATAAATTGTGTAATTAGTTACTTTTTCAAAATCGAACTGTGTTATGCTGCGACTTGAGCAGCATGTGCATTAGAAAATGGCCTAATCTCTAAAATAATGACCCAGTTGTTTGGCTTCTGGGATTTTGGGGTTTTTTCCAATTTGATCACCATTTTTGAACTGGCTTGACAGGCTCTCTTGAGCCCAAAGAACTTGATTAAAAAAGGGGTCCCCAATTGGGGACCTCAAGTTACTTAATGGAGGGTGGGCTTGGTCTGGGTTTACTGGGCAGCTAAAAATAGCCTTCCCAGGCCCAGCCAAACCCACCAAGGCTTGGGAGTAGCTTTTGGGGCCCAAAGCGGGCCCCTCAGCTGCCATCAGGCAGGAATGGTTCCCGCACCTGGATTTGCTTCAAAAAGCAAAAATCCAGGTGCGGGCAAATCTCCCCTGCCTGCTAGCCCCACCTGGTGGCTAGGAGCGGGTTTGATTCCCACCTGGGGCTTTGAAACTATTACTTTTGTAACACCTGACTTAGAAAATAAATCAATTTGAAATTTGAGCATAACTCATCAATTAGAAAATGGATTTGGACATTCAAATAACCATTTTTGTTATGATAGAAAATCAAATGGAAGGTATAGTATAGTAGTTTTCAAACCTGTTGAGATAAACATATATTAGTCAGTTTAGAACACATGAACTCAGTCTAAAAATGAAATCAAAAATTAAGGAATTTATATTAAATTACAATATATTTAGATTCACTTTGATTTTGTTTTTAGACTGAGTTCATGCATTCTAAACTGACTAATATATGTTTACTGTAAATTCAGAACCTAAACGTAAAAATGTGGGATTGTCAAATCCTTGGTCCAAATTTGAATCACTTTTGTGGGATGGCCTTTTTTTTAATTAAATTGATTTTTTGTACTTTTATTTGAATTTTTAAAAATGCAGGAACTCATAGACACTTAGCAAATTTCAAGTCAAACTGCATATTTCCAATGGACAAAATGAATTAACTGGAATCAGATTTGAAGTGTTCAAATCCATAGACCATTTTCATTAAGCTTACTATGTTTTTTGGAATTGCAGGATTGTCAAATCCAAGAACCAAATTTAAAATCACTTTTGAATGCTACTAGTAAACTCAAATATTAATTGCAGGAACTGAAATCCAAATTTAATGTAAAGTAAGCACACTAGGAAACACTAACATAAATCAAGAAGCTTCATCACAACTAAAATCAAACTAAAAGTTTAACCTTGATAACCATGTTTAGATATAAAAAGTGATTAAACTTTAAAATTATCCAGACCCAGAAAGTATACAATATTATACACTTCAAATCACAGATATAGAAAATCTGTTACTATTCAAGGCTAAATCAAGAGAAAATAACTACTCACAAATAAATAAAAAATCTAAATAAATACATATTTAATCTAAAAAATATATTTTTATTTTATTTTTATGGACAGACAATCACATTTCCAACCAGCTTTTGCACCAGCCCACAGGGCAGCCTGTCCATGAGGGTGTCCCAGAGGGTCCAATAATAGACCCAGAACACAACTCAAGGGGAGTAATGCCAACACACAGGCCTCTCAAGGCATCAGCGCCAGCCAATCACCTCCCGCTTTCCAAGCCAGATCAACCAGCTTGAATCTCAGACAGAAGCTGCTCTCAAGGCCTGCCACCAAAGTAACCCATACCAAGGTCATCAGAAACAATGAGGTTACTTACACCTCCACCGTGTACCCAGTTGTCACCCGGCCCCGCACTCTGGATCCAAGGGTTGTTATTGCATGCCCCCACATTTTTGACACCTCCTATGAGCCATTGGTCACAACTGAGAAGCCATTTGTGCCTATTGGGTATTCAAACATTGACGGCGCCACCGCAAGCAAGAGTGATCCCACCTTCTACACAAAGGTCCTCATCCTGTAAATTCACTGCCATCTCTGGCATTGGATCACACAATCTTCCCCTGCCGCGCCAAGAAAAGCCCAAAAATGTCAGCCAAACCCCTTCATTCTTTAGAGAATTTAGCACACACAGTTGATGAGAGGTTTGTGCTAGCCTACCCTGCAGATTTCTTGCCCTTGGTTGCTCTCTCCTGGGAAGAAAAATTGGTCAATTTAGACTACTTATTAGCCTGGTGTTGCCCACTTTTAAAAACTATCAGAGCTAGCCAATCAAAGGTCACCACATCAACGCTTGACAACTCAGTTGAACTCCAAATGCCTGGTACCTCTTCTAGCCAATCAGATCAGACTGCAGAAATTAGACTGAAACTCTCCAGTCTCTCTGGGCCTATCCAGCAAAGTTTTTCTTCTAGCCAATTGGATCCTGAGCCAACTGTCATGTGATCAATTTCCTTGCAATCCATCCCTTTTAATACAGCAAGGTGACTTTCAGTCCCCTGCTTGTCTATTTTCCAATTAGATTAAAAGTTTGGTGTTTTCAATTAAATTTTAAATTTTGCAGTGGTGGAGCCCCAGTTTGGAGTTTCCCTAGTTTTAAATTTAAAGTGTTAATAGTGCTTGTAAAGCTTACCTTGTGGCAGCCCAGTTCAAACCTGACATCTCCTCTGGCTCTCTCTGAAGAAGCTTGGGCGTATAGTTCCCTTCTATTTTTGCTTTTGCTTCAAAAATAGAACTCAATCCTAAATTTCATTTAAAATTCAATATAATACCTATTGTTACTTTGAGTTTTTTGTTGAATACCTTGTTTCAAACCCGCTTTTTGTTTTTGTTTTTGTTTTTTCCTGAGACACCTGTGACCACGTCCAAGGCCTCCAGACCCGTTCTGCTGCTTCCTTTGCTCTCCAGTTTGTGGTTTTCCCTACTGGGGTTAATTCTGTTGCTTTCAATCCCAAAAACTTTACCATTCTTTCCCAAATTTCAAGGAGAACACAACTATGATACTCCCAGTCATTAAATTTGTTGTATTTTCCTTGTGCCCCTTTTTGCTCCTCCTGTGGTTGACCTCTCCAGACCTGTGGTCAAGAATCTCCTCTTCTGCGCAGCTCATGAGTGAAGATCCTCCCAGCCTCTTGAGTCTTTCCAGCAATTTCTTTTATTCTGGAGAGGCTGTGGTGAAGAGCTTTACATGTGATGACCTGGATTTGGGTGACGTTGACTATGCCTCTATTGCTCCTGTGGGTGAGGAGGCGCCAATGCCCTCCTTCCCCAGCCTGGAGAAGAGTAGCTTGGTGCCCTTACACGCTTCTGTGATGCCTCCTCCTGCCCCCACCCGCACACCCTGGTTGCTCACTGGTTTGGCGCTGATGGCACTGAATGCATACTTACCTCAGCTGTCCTCTGTGTCCTCCCTGTGGTACCCCCTTTGAGTGGCTGTCCCAGTTCTCCACTGGGCAGCATCCTGGTAGTTTGTTTCACTGGGGTGGGAGCCAAACTTAGTTAGTTTAGCCCCCCCTCTCACACATCCCCTGTGTCAATCCTGCTAGCCAGGATGCCGCAGTATCATCCAAGAGCCAGCGTCAGTTGATGGATAGTCAGTGTAAAGCTCTCATCAACTGCTTGAACAGGAAAATGGCAGTTTGAGATATTGTGTCCCAATTTGGTGTCACAGCCAGATATATTGGCAACATTAACACCAAATATGACAACACCAGGAAAATTGCCAATTCTTCTAGGGCAAAAAGACAGCCAAAACTCCTGCAGCCTGTGCATTTCAAGGCAATAAAATAGTGGGTAACCAAGGATTACCACCTGGATACACTTGCTGTCTAATCAATGCTTGCCACAGAGTTCAGGCTTTCTGTCTTCAAAACCCTTGTCTACAAAGCAATAGTCAATTTGGGCTTCTCCTGGAAAGTACTGGGGGTTTCTCTGTACAATCAAAATAGTGAAAAAACCATCAAAGATCAACACATTTATGCCAAGACTTATCTGGCCCTAAAAGAGACTGGGAATGTCCTGTTCTTCTACATTGATGAATTGTTGTTTTCCTTCTCACTCAGGTCTAGGCATGGGTGGGTTGAGAAGGGGTCCAAGGATGGTGTAGCACATTGTGCAGCTGTCTGTTCCCAGATCTATTTCATAGTAGCTCTTCTTGGTCCTAACGGTTTGGACCAGTATCAGATGATCAAGGGTTCCCATAATAGTGGGACATTTCTTGATTTTCTCCAAACCATCAAGGAGTACCTTTAGATTAATTACTGGGGCACAACTAACATTGTTGTGCTTGATAATGTTGGGCTCCACAAAGTGGATATGGTTGTTTCCAAGTTCCCGCCTATCAATAAAAATAGCCATTTTGCCAGCCACCGCCTTGCAGACTTCCCAATGAGACTCCTCTTCCTCCCTCACATTCTATTATTCCTTAACCTAATCATGGAGATCTTTGGGTGGATTAAGAATAAGGTTAAAGTAGGGCTCTCACAGGACACCAAAGATCTCTTCAATATCCTCAAGGTCAGTCAATTTGCAATGTCTTCTGATGTGGTAGCAGCTTTTTACAAGCAATCTGAATCATTCCTTCAAAAAGCCTGTAACTCCAAGCCAATCAAATAAATGGGTGCTCTGGTTTTAGGTAGGACACGCCATTTTAAAAACAGCATTTTGGAAAACTTCATCTCAATTTTTAGCTATCTCAATTTCATAGTAAAAACACCATTTTGATTTACGGCATTTCAACTAAGAAAAAACGGGTTTAAAATTTTAGATTTTTTAAACTCCAAAAATTACCCAAAA